>PUDQ02000130.1:0-38113 GCA_002964805.2 Trametes villosa | reverse complement strand
TATCACTCGCGCGTGAGTACTGACTATGCCGAACACTTCAAATGTTTAAAGTGTGCATCTCCTTAGAATTTTACTTCCCTTGTGCCTCTGTGGACTCCTTGAAACTCTTCTTACGCCATGCGCCACCTTAGCCACCTTACGGATCGATGGCCTTATGGTCTTACGGCCCTTAGACGGCCTGATTGCGCTAGATGAGAGACACCAGACACTGCCTTACGAGCTTATTCTTTCCTTATCGTTCCTTAGAGGCTTATAAGGGCATAAGACCAAATAAGGAGCATTTAAGGAGACCCCGGAAAATGCTGATGATGGCCTTACTCGCGCCTGCAACCCAAGTGAAGTTGTCCGACGCTCTCTTGCAACGACTTCCCCACTTCCAGCATGCGCCGGGCTCTGCAATAGTCGTCTCCGCGCCGGAATAGTGCAGGCCACGGGAATGCCAAGTCTACGATGGGTCGACACTCGCTACCGCCCTTGACGCAGCGCCGGTCCTTTTCCTCTCGAGCCGAGCCGGTCGCACGCCTCACCCGGATCTGGATGTCCCTGGGTGTTGCACCGTCGACGTCGTCCGGCAGGCCCCATCGCCGAGCTTCCGCAACCAGACCTGCGGCCGTATGTCGCCGCGGATCTTGCTCACCGCACCGCGAGGTATGCGTTTTGGCGACCCCGCCGTTTTGCAGAAGTTACGTTTTCTAGCGACGCCCTGCCAGCATACTGATAGATCCGAGCCTAGCACGTACGCGTCGAAGTATTCTCGTACAGCTTCACCGGGTAGAATAACAGCAGTCGGCATTTATTACGCAACCGCGAGGGGCAAAGCAGCCGCCGTTGTCCCGTACCTTGCGTTGTAAGCCGTGCGGCGTCAGGAATTCCCCAAATTTCGCAGGACTCGCGGATAGAGTGAGTACGGTACATTCACGACATGACCATATGCTGAATAGCGAGAGCGTCCTAGGATCTCGTCCGTATGAATTCATCTGTGCACGCTCGGGTGCTGTGTAAGTAAAGACTGTATCACACCCGTCTTGCTGCACCCGCTCACGTACTCGGCATGAAGCACGTATAGTCGCCACCTATGCGAACGTGCGGGCGCCGCGATCGGTTGGACAGCGGCCTCCGTGTCCCTCGGAGATGTTGCTACAATACTACTCTGTTCGTCCCGTCTGCCCTGCAGGATCACTACGAAGAATAACACCAGCATCCTTGGTCTTGGAGCGACGCCGACATGCCTGCCCATGAACCGCATATTCAAGCTCATTGTAAAGACGAGGATAGACTGCGGGACGGCCCGATTGTAACACAGATTGCATAAAATGTGTCCGCATGGCGGGTGAGTCGCGAAGTTGCCCCGTACATCTCGAGCAGTCTGTGGCCTGAGATTCAGTCGTTCCGCCTCGAACCGCAGGCCTCGGTATGTCCACAGGCGGCCGACGCGCACCCGTACGCGGTGATTTGGGCAGAATCACTAACATGCGATTGCGCTAGAAACACTGGCTGCCCGCCATCGCAAAGCGGTACGTAGCTGCGTGGATAGCACGCGCTCACACCTGCTAAACGAGTGTATCCGTTGCAGGGTCACGTATGGAACCCCGCACCCTCGTCTGTGATGGCTGGCCAATCTGGGGAACGACCCCGCTCGCCAGTGGGCTGTATCGACACGCCCGTGAACCGTGGCAAAAGGTACGCTCCTCAACCAATCGTACGCCCTCGCTGCTGAGATCTGAGAGCTCACAAGGGAATCTCTCGCCGCCCTTTGGCTGCTGACCCGAGTCCGTCCCGCTGTAATGGTACACATCGCCAAAGCAGACCCCCGAGCTTGTGGCTCTGGCTCTAACCGTGCCACCGGGCATTGAGGCACAGACGGTTTGCGTTCAGCCCGTGCCCAATCGCCAAGGCTGTAAACGTTATCAACCGCGCCTCGCCGCCGGCAGTGCAGTTTGCAAGGCATGAGAGTCGCCTCCAAGTCGGCGGGACAGCGCCAGGATTCGCGCCACGGTTCGGCAGCCGTCATATGTGCGAGTATCACGAGTGTACGGCGGACCGATCGCGCGGGCGAGTGCGCTCGAGCTGTAGACAACTCGTCATTTGTATATTCAGCGTGTTCGTGCCGTATACGCCAATTCAGAGGACAGAATCTCGAAGCCACTTCTGTGTGCCATTACCATCGCCCGTCCGCGCGATCGTTGCGCCCGCCGTGCCCGGGACAAGGGCGCACGGTCGGCAGACAACGAACGGGTGTGTCCTCTTGCTCGCCGTCATTTCCGCTGAAACACGCCTACGGGCGCCGGTCGATCTACTCGCACCCTCCTCTCCGTTTCGCGCGTGAAGCGATGTCGCTCCGCCGCATTCGCTCGGCCGCCGCTATGCGACGCGTAGCTAGCAATCTTCGTGCCACAAGACACGCCGCGTCGCGGGCGGAGGACCGGGAGCGGGCGACACAGCGGAATGCCTCTCCCAGCACCGTCCAATCCAAAAACATGCAAGCCGCGAGGTTCACGGCACGAAACAGAATATATTTGCTAGGCTAGTACCTACGTGCACTGGCAGAGAACGCTCGCCGCCGCCAGACGGCGCGGCCTGCATCCGTCTGCCCGTCTCGAAGTCGAAAACCGCGCTCGCACGCCGGGGCAACAAGGCTCGACGACGGCAGCCTCACGCGTTCCGGTTCGCATTCAGCCCTCCTGGCGGACGGGCTCGCGTCGCACAGCAAGAGACACATCGCGGCGCTCCGCCGAGCGCCGCCCCATGATGCGAGGGGAAGACCCGGAGTCGGGGGCTGAGCGGGCGTGGATCCGACACCGCATGCGGGGAGCGTGCCTGCCGTGCCATCGAGGGCGCCGGGCGGGGCGTTGGCGTCGCGTTCCGTGCCGTGCATTCTCTGGGATGCGTCCCCCCGCCTTGCGAAGCCCGTGGCGAGGGAGCTCGACTGAGCAGAGAGGCGAGCGCACGCGTCCCAGCGACCTAGCGTGCGCACGAACTCGGTCAGTTCACCGCGAGCGCGAAGCTCGCGAACGCCACCGAAATCCCCTTCTGCGCCCTCGGTGCCCCGAGCACAAAGACGACATCGGGCACACGCCGCCGCAGAGGGCGCGTTTCAGACGACCAGGCGAACACCCGCCCGCCCCTCGACGTTCCTGCGGTCCGGACTCGTGCGTAGCGACACAGCCGCGGCGCAGCGCGAAGCGACGCGGGCGGACCACTGCCATCCGCGCGTACACACGGACGCGGGGGAACGGCGGACAGCGGATGATGTCTGCGTGCCGGAGGTCCGTGCGCGGCGCCGCGGACGCGTATATATCCCGCCCGTGTCGGCGTCGAGCAGCGTGCCAGCCTCCCCGAGGCCCACATCCCGCTCCCCGCTCTGCTCTGCCCCATAGACTCGAAGACGGCAGCGCACCGCCGCACGCAACCCGGTGAGTTTGCGCTTCGACGGTGTTCGCCACGCTCAAGGGCATCGTTGGCCACAGCGACGACATACACTCGGCTTCGACGGCGACGCCCTGCGTCCACTCGGCCTGCGCGGACCTCCGAAAGGGCGTACCGTTCGCTTGCCACTCTCCGCAGCACGTCTGGCTGACAGTGCATCTAGGTCCCGTGCGCGACGTCTCCGTGGGGGTGCCGGCGCGTACGAAGCGCGAGCGGCGTGGCCGGGCGTTGAGGCCGGATGCTAATAGGTGGGGCAGGTTAGCGTAGAGTACTAGTAGCATAGCTTGCACGCACCCGATGCGCGCTACGGCCGGGTGGCGCGGGGCTCGATGCGCACTGTTGCTCCGCGAGGTGCTCGGTGACAAGAGCATGGCGGGCCGTCTGCCGAGGACGCCGAGGGCGCGCAGGAGGTTGGCGTTCGGCCGCCATGCACGCCCGTCCGCGCGCCAGCCGGTATGCTTGAGAGGGCGCGCCAGAGTGGGCGGGCGCCGCACGACTACGAGGGGACGCGAGGCGCGGGGACGTACCTCGCCCGCCAACGGGTGCCGAGCACCCCTGTCACTTGTGAACGACGTCGGAGAGGACTCTCCTCCCCCGCCCACCGTGCAGCCCTGGACGGACGCGTTCGCGACGCGCCCGCGGCTCGATCGGGCGCGATCTCCGCTTTCCCTGCAAAACGGTCGAAATTCAAACCGTCCCCGCGCGCTCGGACGCGACTGCGGGCGGTCGCGGGGATGCAGGAGAGCCTCGGGGCCGAAGCGCGTGGCGGTCGGCGGGGAGGGCGGGCGGGAATGCGCCCTTCTCCGTTGCTGCCCATGAAACTGCACGAGATGACGGAAAATTTTTCGTCTCGTACCGCGCGGGAAACGCGCCGGGTGTACGCGCCGTGGTTCGGCCGTGCCTCCGGTCGCGTTTTCGAGGCTTTCTGGTGGGTTTTGAGGATGATACGGGCGATTTGGTGCTGCAAAGACCTGAAAAAGCGATATGCCGGGCGGAGTTCGTGTCCGAACGGCACGCAAACGCACCACAAGCACGGCCCTGGGTATCTCTCCCGTATGGCCAACGGCGGAGCGCGTCGGCGGGGAGACGGCGGCGGAAGAACGCGGAAGCGGGGCCGGCGCAGTGTTGCCCGGTGCGCGGTATTGCGGGCGATGGGCGGGAGGCGTGGCTGTATGCGTGCAACGGCCACGTCCTCCGAGTGTCGGGAACGCATCCCCGGCGGCTGGGAGGCGGGTAATGCGAACGGACAGGGATGGGCGTCGAGTTTGGCGGGGGTGGCTGAGAGAGGCGGGGTAAGCGTCTAGGCTGATCGCGTCGAAGCGAGCCGAGTGCGCACCTCACGACAGGATGTGCCTCCGGGACATAGCCCTGGCCGTGAGCAGGACCGACGACAGAGGAGGGCGGCCGCGGGCAGCCCGCACACCTGTGTTGGGCACGTAGTTTGAGCACGCCCCGAGACAGCGCAATCGCGGCTGGCCATTCCCAACGCGATCTGCAGCGCAGATGTCGGGCGCACGGACGGCGCTGCCTGCAGTCGCTTGCGGTTGCCGCTGCAGTGCAGGCGCGGCTGGCTCGGATAGCGGTGGCTGCGTGCGCGTGAGCGATTCACACTGCAGTCTGGTGAGAGATTGAGCAGACAGAGAGAAGCGTTGGACATACGATGGTATGCCCATGCCGGACCCCACAAGTGCCCTCGCGTAGGGGATGCGATGGGCGGGACAGAGCAGCGAGACGAGTCGGTGGCGGCAGCCCAGAGAGCACTCGAGAGTCGACGATCGAGTGAGTCGGCAGAGAAACGCGAGCAGAGGCGTGGCCGAGAGAGGCAAGTCTCGAGGGCGCAGGGGAGAGTGAGAGAACGCAGTGAGCGGCCGTGGCAGGCGTCGAGCGAGAGCCTGTCGAAGCGTCGTCATACCGATCGCGTGACGTCACGCGTAGGCGCCCCTGCCCTCCGTCGTCGCCTCCGAGTCTTCGTCCGCCACCACGCCGATCTCCCACCCGCGCATGCCCCAGCAGCTCAGCCGGTGTACGGAGGCGGTCGTCTTCAGGCCGTCGCTACGGTGAGCGCTTGCGCGGGAGATTGAGCGATTCGCTGAGGACCCGGCACCGTTTCCGGGTCCTGGGAGAGCCGTCGAGCAGCGTTCTGATCCCGGACTGCGAGGAAATCGTTTGCAGCAGAGGAGAACACTAGGGAGGCCCCCGTGCTTTCCCTCCTTTGGCTCCCCTCCGTTTGGGCAGCCGGTCTCGATCCAGCCGCCATGCCTCCAGCACGTAGCGCGCTCATGCGTCGCAGACGGTCATCTCTTGCCATGGGTATGTCGTCGGTTGTAATCGCAGCGCAGGGGAAGTAGGAGCTGACGAAAACTTCAGGCCTGACCCACGTCAAGCCTGGGAACTACGGGATCAGCCACTCGCCCTCGCCCCGCGCACTCACATTCGCCCCGAATGTCACCCCTGGAACGTACTTCGAAGGCGACGAGGACATGAACGGCGACCTATCGCCCCCATCGCCCACCGGTGCGCTGTTCCCGCCCACTGCCCCGCAGTCAAGCGCCCCGACACGTCGCCGCCTGCCACCTGGCAAGCGCCTTTCGCAAGGCTACATCCCTCGTCCCCCGAACGCCTTCATGCTCTTCCGCGCGAACTTCGTCCGCCAGAAGCACGTCCCCGGCTCCATCGAGACCAACCACGGATCGTTGTCGAAGATCATCGGTAAGGGTCCACTGTGATATATTGATAGCTCGAGCCCGGTTGCTAAGATCGTCGTGCGATCAGGGAACTGCTGGCGTGCTCTCCCTCTCGACGAGAAGAAGTACTGGGAAGTCGAGGCGAAGAAGGCCAAGGCGGCCCACAAGGAGCGCTACCCCCACTATCGCTTCCGGCCCGTGCATAACAAGAAGAAGAAGGCGGAGGCCGCAGCCGCAGCCGCTGACGATGCCGCCGGTCTCGGAGATGGCAGCGCGAGACGCAAGGACAAGCTCCCCACCCTCCCCGCGGAGGAAGAGCGCTGCGAGGCCGTCGCCCAGTTCCTGCTCGAGGGCAAGAAGGGCGAGGAGCTTGCAGAGGCAGTGCGCCAGCTGGATATGGCGCGTGCAATGTCGCGCCCGGAAAGCGCCGCGTCCGGCGGCTTCTCGATGAACCCCTGGCCGCAGCAGACCACCGCGCCCGCGTATCTGCAACGCCGGCCGTCATCAGTTCCCCCGCCATCGACGCTCTTCCACCCCGGACACCCCATCGCACTGCCCTCGGTGCCCTTCTTCGCCGCTCCCGCCCCGCAGATGGCGTTCCCCGGATCGAACCCTATGTTTAACCCGGCAGGGTTCGGTTTCGGCGCAAACAGCGCGCACGGATCGCGCGCACCTTCGCCCGTAGGGAACATCGCGCGCAACCGCACGTTCCTCGGCCTGCGCCGCGCCTCGAGTGTTCAGCCGATCCCGTCCGAGCGCATGTGGGACAGCTACGACGCGTTCTCGTCACAGCAGCAGTACGGCGCGCCTGTGGCGAGCTGGGCTCTTCAACCGGACAACGAGCCGCTCCCGGAGGTCACGGACGCGAGCATCTTCCAGCCGGGCTGGACGAGTGCGTTCAAGGATGCGCCGGCCATCGACTACGGCTCGGTCGACCCGCACGCGGCGTCGTACAGCCCGCACGAGGGCGCGCACGCGCTCTCGCTCAACATCGGCCCGCTCGACAGCTTCGACTTCGCGTCTGCGTCTGGCCCCTCGACTGCGACCGACGGGTACTCGGCGAGCGCATACGAGTCGCTCGACCCCCACGCACCGTGGCCCGTGGTTGAGAGTGGACCCTCGAGCGCGTTCTCCGGCTCGCCCGCCCGCTCGGACGCGTCCCTCCCGCACAGCGCCGTTCCCTCCCAGGGCGCAGGCATCTGCGCGCCGCAGCCCCAGCACCCACAGCTTCAATTCGATGCGTGGGTGGCCGAGCACGACGCCGCTCAGCAGCAGCCGATCGAGGGCACGCCCGTGCCTGCGGAAGCGGAGCAACAGTTCTCCGCGCTCGTGATGGAGCTCGAGAAGAGCTACCAGGGCGGCTACGACGTGTACGGCGAGGTCGACACGACGGAGTTCGACATGGCCATGGAGGCGGGCGCGGCCGACTACGGCTTCTGCCCCCCGCAGGAGTTCTGAGCTCGTCCGCGACGCTCGCTGCCTGCTTCTTTCTGTTATCATCCTCATCGCAAAACCACACATTGACTTTCGCCCCTCATCTCTCTCTCCTCTCGGTCTCCCTGTAGCATTGTATACCTCTCGCCCCGCGCCGCGTCGCGGGTGCTAATACCTCCTCCACTGTAGCCACTATACGCGCTGTTCCCGTTCCCGTCCCGCTCTGTTATATCTGCTGGCCCGACACCACTGTAGCATTACTCTCCTCTACTCGTACATAGCCTTGTCAATGATCTTCTATAGATACCTGGTGGCTCGTCCACCGCATACCCCCAATTGCAACACACGGCGCCCGACGCTCTGCGTTACTGTCCTCGCTTCCATCTGATGTATCTATCTACCTGTTTATTGGATTGTCGTCGTTGCGTCTTCGGCATCGTTGCCACTGCGTTGAAACGGGTGCTTGATCAATACGTCCTACATCGATCCAGATTCCAGTAGTGCTACAACGGTGGGAGTACAACACGATAGTACGCTGCCATCCACTTCAGGCCTCAAGCTCGTGCGATGCCCTCCTCCGTCTCTTCCTTTCCTTCTTGGAGGGCTCGGTAAGCGCAACATCGACGACGATCGGCTCTAGCAGGTCGCCGCCCCTGGTCGCGCTCACGGACGACGCGTTGACCAGGATGCTCTCGCTCCCCGCAGGAGACCTCATAGTCCGCTCGTCCTCGATGCCCGCCGCCCGCTGCAGCGCCGCGCGCACGACCTTCAGTGCGGCCGTCCAGCCAAACCTCTTCCGCTGCCTGCGTTTACAGAGCCCCTCGTACCACAGCTGCACCGGCGAGTATGCCGCGCGCTCGACGCCACGACCGGAGTGGATGTGCCCGAAAACGTGCAGACGCGGGCGCACGCGCCAGAGCTCGTAGCGGAGGTCATTGCAGCCAAGCCCGGCGACGTCGCCGTGGTACTGCGGCGGACCGTGTGTGACGAGGATGTCGGTGCCGGGGTGCGGCGGGGCACGGCACGCGTCGGGCGGATGGCCAGAGAAAGAACTACGGACTCCGCCACTGCAGGAGGACGGTAATTGGCAACTGTGGGGGGAGGAGGATTGGGGACAGTAGGGGGGCGGTAGTACTGGAGTGGGACACCCGGGAATTTAAATGCAGAGGACGGTAGCTGGGAACACGGCGAGAACTCGCAATTCAACCGAGTGCGTCCGTGCCGCAGGGAAAGCGTCCCAGTGCATCCGCGGAGACGTTAACGACATGCATGTAAGTACTACATCGAGCAGAAACAGCCCCGACGCGCCGCCCTCCGACTCGTCCGTGCACTTAGGCGCCGTCCGTCTTCCCGCGCACACATCCTCGCCTCGCTTGCCTCCACACCGCCACCATCTCGCCTGCTCGTCCTCGCTCTCCGCGTCCGTCTCGCTGGCAGCCCTTCCGGCCGAACCGCACGTCCTCCTGAGCCGGGGAAAGCGCTCTTCTAGTGGGCTGTCTCGCGTCTTCGGGGTCCCTCTGTACGGACGCGCGCACTTTCTACTCGTGCGCGAGCTCGCGCCGTCTTCGTGTCTAGACTACTTGGATCAGTCTGTGTGCACTGCGGACACGGGGAACTGGCTAGGGCTTACTGGTAGGGACTCGCTCCTGGTGTCCGAGGGGCCGTGCTCGATGCGCCACCCGCGCGCTCCCCTGACCTGCTGCCGCCCGCCGCCCGCACACGTCGACCGTCTTCTTGTCCGCACAGGTATGTGCTCTTTCGCCAAGTTCAGTGGCCGCCGGTGCGTCTGCGTACGAGGACGATGGACCGTCTGCCTTTGCTGTCGGCGCCGTCGCCGCGTAGACTCCGGTGCGTACTCTGATGTCCGGCCGCGCGAGAGACGGGCATTTCGTCGGCCGGCTCGCGATCCTGTGCGCCTCCGAGCTCGCTCCGGGTGCGGGCGCGCTTCCCTGTTCCAACGGCCGTCGTGCTCTGGGGCTCGTTCGAGTGCGGCCGCCGATATCCGCCGCGAGCTGGTGTTGACCATGGTAGGGAAAGCGCGGCGCCAGGATGATCAATCGTCGCCGGCGAGCGGGTGCAAGCCGCGAGCAAGGCGTGCACCGCTCGCTGGTCGCTGCCAAGTCTGAGGAGTACAGTGCACGCGACGCTAGGAGAGGGCCCGTCTCCTCACGCCGCCCGTCCGACGTACAGCGCGTGCATCCACAAGCAGCGTGTCGGAGGCGGCGGTGTGGGCTCATGCCGTCTGCTCGAGCTCCGAATCAGTCGTAGGCGGCGGCGGCGGCGGGCGAGGCCAAGGAAGACGCCGCCCGCGCTGCCGGTGGCTGGGACAGGGTGCGCACGCCGCCGGAGAGCGATAGGAGACAGGCGAGTTGCACGAGTCCGCCCAGCGCATGCAGCGCGCGCAGCGGCCGTGCCTTCGCGGCGTATGACCCGTACTCCGGGCATCCTTGCATCTCCAGTAAGTATACGCACGTCTCGCGATCGAATAGAGCCTGACCCACTTACCGGTATTCCACACAGTTCACTGATGCATGTCGCCTGGGGGCTGAGCACTGCCGACGCACACATGTGTGTGGCTGCTTCTCGTAGGGCCTTGCGATGTCGCAATCGACGCCGTCTGTCTCTTCAGGCGCCAGCGCTGGCTGGGGAAGAAGGAAATAGACTCACCCCTATCGCGCCCGGCTCACACAGCACGGACCGAGGCTGCCACCCGGCCCGCGGCCCCCTCCCTCCTCCCTCCTCCCATCTCGCCAGCGGTTCTCCGTGGCTTCGTGCAACGTGGCCGCCATCAGTCCGAGTCGGGGACGTCTTGAGCAGACTGGTCGTCCGAGGCCGCATCGCTTGGTGCATATCCTGTCTTCTGCTCGTCCGCCTGCCGCTCGGGTCTTGACTGATGAGCCGCCTGTCTCGTCTCGGGGATCCTGGGAGTGTGCATACCTGTATGAACCATCTCGTGCGCTGCCCGTTAGAAGCTGCTTTGCAATTGCGACAACCGGATAGTAGCCTCCAATTCATGTGAGCACTCGATCACAGGCTTATCCTTCCACACTGAGACACTCACCTATCGCAGCACTCGTTGTGTGGCCTACACTGAGTGGGCGCCGCTCGTGTGTGGGTGATAGAAGGAGACGGGGAGCGGGGAGGACAGGGGGAAGGGTGGGAGAGCAGGAACCATCCCCCGCGGGGAGTAGACATGGCTGTCCAGGGCGCTGGGCAAGCAATTTTGCGCCGCCCGTTTGCCTATTCCTGTACCCACAACGTAATGATATTATTCATTTACCGGTGCGGCCGCAAGCCGCTGTGGTTCCCGGAGTGCAGCCCGGCGTCCCTCACGCAATTGATGCCCGCCTCGACTATACTCATTCCCGCTTGATGTTTCTCGCCTGTTGGCCGATTCACCCTTCTCCCAGCCTCACGCTCAGCCCTCCCCTGATCACAGGTAGGCAGGACCCGCCTGGAAAATGGCTGGGAAGAGCAGGCTGCCTGCTTGTCCCGCTCTTTTCCCCGGCTGGCCCTGTCTAATGGATCACTTGGGCTCCATCTAAGTCTACACTAAATTTGCCACTGCTTGGCACTTTACACGGCCTCATGATGGCTCTGAATTCTAGCCAGTTCTGCCGGCTCTCCAGCCGGAAATTGCATCCCATCACCTCCGCCATCCCGGCGGTGACTGCCCGCCTACTTTGGCCGACTGTGTTCCATCCTCTCTCCTCGCGATAAGTAGACACCACCGGTGCGGTATATGCCAGAGATCGCTGAGCAGCGCCGCGACGTGGCCTTTGAACTGGTGCGGTCCGGGAAACCCATGTCGCGCGAAGGGACCCGGATCGACAGACCCCGAGTCGCGCGAGTTGATCTAACCATTTGTGCCAGATTAGGCAGCCGGTGTGATTTGAGGCGCCCGCTGCAACGTTTGCGCGCTGCCGGCACTCGCAGCTCACTCTCCGACGCCCACAACACTCTCTGCACGTCCGGCTTGAATATCCACTCTTGAAGAATGCGATGCATGGCGTTTAAGCTGCCGAAAACCTCAATTTACTCTCTACGCCATGGATTTGGGCTGTAGATCGAGCCGCCGAACTGGATGGACGCGATCGACAGCTCCGGCTCACTCACGATAGGGTCGTCCATCGCCCGACTGTCCAGCCGGCTCTTTTGGCCGCCTGCCTGCCTTTGCTGTATTTCTGTCCCATTCTAGGAGCTCGATCATCAGCATTTTCCCGGGTGTCCTTAAATCGCCTTATGGCCTTATACAAGGCCCTAAGGAGTTTTAAGGCCGTAAGGCAGTCTCTATCCTTACACTGATCGAGTTTGATGAAGCGAGCTTATAGAGCCTTATGTCCTTACCTCCTTACACTCCTTCTGCTATTAAGAGAGTTCAATTCCCTCAGGCTGGTAAGAACTCGCACGTCTACAAGGTCCTAAGAGCATACACACAATTTGAGCGCGGCTAACAGTAAGGACAATAAGGACATTTTGCATCACAAGGCCACCAGGAGACAAGGACGGCAGGCTCCAGTAAGGCCGATCAGGGCTCAAGGATCTTTCAGGCAGGCCGCATACCAGGGGCATATAGGAAATAAGAGAGTGTTATAAGCGTCAAGACAGGAATAAGGAGACAGACACTAATAAGGAGACAAGACGAGGGTCGAATAGTAAGGGACTGCCGGTGCTCGGGTGAGAGAAAGAGACTAAGACGGCAAGGCAGTAAGGAAGTAGTGCAACTCGTAGCTATGGAAGGAGGGCGGTAAGATGGTAAGACGGTAAGGCGGTAAGGCGGTAAGGCGGTAAGCGGGTGCATACAATAAGAGAGCAGGCAGATATGTGTGGTACTAGCAGGGCATCATCGTGTATAGGATAGCGAATGGGTGCAGGGGCATGATTACGAGGGCGAGCGCGAGCCGGGGGCGTGCTGATGGTGAATGAGAGAACTTGAACAACGCGAGCTGGAAGACGACATGAAGGTAGTAGAAGCTGGGACATCGAGGCGTACATGCAACAGCAGCCCATCTGGGCGCTGGCAACAGGAGCTACCTGGAGGGCGTCGACGTCAGCAAATCGGCGAGGATGCGAAACGCGGGAACTATGAAGACGAACGAGTAGTACTCAGCCGCAATCCGAACGACTAGTCCTGTAGCCGTTGTCAGAATCTGCTTGACGTAGATGCTCTAAGAAACGCACCTGGGTGAGCTCCCCGAAGTCGAAGTCGAACTCCGTCGCAAGACCCGGCGGCCCCACTGGCATGGTCGTAGCAGTGGGTACCGGGATCTGCGCCATGACATACGCAGCGTCGACGATCTCCTCGATGTCCTCGAGCGGCAGCTTCTTGGCCGAGCTCATGCACTGGGCCGTCTTCTCGCTGACGTTCGTGTAGCTGAAGTCAGTGTCCTTCGTGCTCATCTTCCCGGTGGTACGGTTCAGGGTCTTGATGAACATGAGGTTGCCCTTCTCGTCCGTCTTGATCTTCTTCTCATGCCAGGCCGCGGGGACACGATACGCCTGCAATTCAAATCGTGAGCTGCTCTCCTTATGCGGGAGAGCTGAAGTACGCACCGCGGCCCCCGACAGTCCAATCGCAGCGTACGGGTACTCCTCCTGATCAGTGCTGTAATATCCGGGGAGGCTTACAGCGCCCTGGATGGCATCAACGTGGCTCGCCATCCCCGCAAGGACGAACGGCGAGCGATAGAGCCCCTAGCGGAAGCGGGAATCGTCAGTGTTGCAGCGCGGCGCTCTTTTAGCAGGGCACGGCCGCGTACCTCCTTATCGGTCCCCTCGGGCTCCCGGTAGCACATCCGTCCGTTGCGGAGGATCTTCGAGCAGAAGTCCCGGCGTGAATTGTCGTCGGGGAAGTCAGCCGGGAAGCTGTTAAAGAACGCCTCGTAGCTACGGAGGGCGGCGCTGCCGAAAGCGCTGCGCCACTCGTACATGCGCTGGGTAGCCTGGAAGAGAGCGTTACATAGCTCACGAGCGAACGCAGATAGGTACTTACAATGGCGTGCACGGCGTCGTCGCAGACGATCTTGTACGAGGCGAGATCACTGGACGAATCACCGTAGACGGCGTCCCATGCGGCCTGGAGCATTTCGACGGTCTCCGCGTCGGTCATCTTCCAGGGATTGCGGCTCGCGCCCATCGCCTTGAGGATAGTCGGGAGAAACCTCGTGCGCCACATGTTGTTACGATGGACGCCTTCGGGGAGGTCGGAGTTCTTGACCGAGCCTCGCGGCTTGGCCGTCGTGGTGCTTGCCCTTTCGTCGTCGTCGTCGATCTCGATAACCTACACGGAATGTGGTCGCGCGCACAGGAAAGCATCGAAAATGACGGCAGCGTACCTGATCCTTCGACAGTCCCGCATCGCGCGGAGCCTTCTTCTTCGCAGGCCCCGATTTCGATGGCTTCTTGCTGCGGGCATTCTTGGGTTTGCCTGGGGTGGAGAGATCCACGTCCTCGGTCTTGACAATCCCCTGATCATACCGGGTTGGATCAGTAGTTGGCACATGTTCAAGCGCTACCGACGTCGCCTACCGCGCTTGTCAGTCGTACACCGTTCTTGACGGGACTTGCCTTAGCGGCAGTGGCCTCGGCGGACTCGTCGTCCGTCGCACCGAAATGCCCGCCGTCAACTTCAACGCCGTCACTGACAGGCTCAGGCTTGATCTTGACGGGGCCTGAGTCTGCAACCTGCGCCTCCTCTGCAAGAGCAGCCTTGGCCTTTCCTCGAGGCCTCGGTTTGGGCTTAGTGCTATCCTTACTTTTGTTCTTGGCCTTGGTCTTGGGATCGTCGACGGGATCCTGCATGAAGGGCGTGGGAGGCACAGCCGCGGTCCGAGGTACGGCGGCAGGGCGAGAAACGGGCTGGATCTTGTTCGCGGTCGGGGTCAGCAAACCAGCAGGCGCCACTCGCGCCGCCCAAGCAGAGATGCGACTGTTGCGTTCAAGCGAGAGGGAAAGTTGTAGGGCGTGAGATCAGCGTAGTGAGCAGAGGAGAGCAGAGGTGTAAGTGCGGCACTTACGACCGGGAAGGGCCTGTGGCTGTGCTGGAGCTCGTAGCACCGTCCGCCACCGACACGAGATCGTCGGTGGCAAGGCGCTTCTTTGCCGCCGCCACACCGTCTCTGAGCGGGACTTTCTCTGCCTTTCGGGACTTCTTCTTGGGCGGGGTCGGTGTACCTTCATCCTCATCGTCGTCCTCCGTTGTGACCGCTGTTTCGCCCTCGCCGCCGCCAGCACCCGGGGCGGCCTCCTCGAACTCCTCAACCTCGGGCTCGCTACTCAGCTCGGAGGATAGAACGTCAAGAGGAGGGGCTGGGGTAGGGGGCTCGGCATCCTCGTCCTCCATCTCGACGTCCTCAGTCTTCGAGGATTTGCGTGTGGACTTAGCCAATCCCGACTTGGGCGCCTCACGCCGCTTGCGCTTACTAGCGCTCGCGGACTTGGCAACGTTCTTGCCTGCTGCCTCCCCCGAACCGCCCCGGTGCGTGGATGGTTTATCGGCGTAAGTCTCTCGAGGCCTTGAATGTGTAGCGCGGAGCTCACGAATGCGTTCCGCCTTATTCTTCAAGCCCATTTCTATCTCGGCGACGCCCTCCTCCTTCCGGGCTTTGGCCTTCGCCTTCGCTACCTTCGCTGCTTCTTTCGCATCATTCTCATCGTCGATCTGGATCTTCGAGCGCCTCGTGTTGGGTGCGTCGACCATCCCAGGGTGAGCGTTCGCATTGGAAGAGCGAGTGACGCGGGTCATGGTGGTAGGTGAGGCGTGGATGGTTGGGGCAAGGCTGACGTGGTGGTGGAGGTTCAAGTTGCGGCGTATTCCCGGCCTCCCGGGGCTAAAACTTCACAGCGCCTATATTTTGATTCACGCATCCTCGTTCAGCAAAGTTATAACCATTCCTATTGACAGGTCCGCTCTCAGGCTGAGAAGCTGGAGTCAGCGCGCCCGCCTGGCACCCCGACTTATTTTTGCGCCCTCCTCGCTCCCCAAACCTCCCTCTCCTCCTACCAACATCTCGCCCACCGCCCAAACCTTCCCCGTCAAGCTTCAAAACTTGCCCGGCAAGGTCAGTTAATTGCACGAGTGTCAGCCTGCGGGAAAGCAGCCGCTAACTGCTAAGTTACTAGCGTCATCCGAAATGGCATCGTATAGCGACGAGAATTTCTCGGTTACTCGCTGGAAACGCACCCCAGAGATTCGGACCTACATCTTCAGCCTCCCCCGTCCTTCGGACTCGACACTGCTCCAGGAGACAGAGTCGATGCCGCTCGAGGAACCCCAGGTGGCGGCATCCGACCCAGCCCCGGCCGCCAACGGCGGCGAGGCTTCCGGCTTACCGCAGGAGGAGGATCGCGCAGCGGCGAAGGTGCTGAGATGCATAGACTACGTCTTGCTCATCGTCGACGCCCTCCACAAGGACACATACGACGACGACGACCGTCGTGATCTCGCTCGAATCATGAGGATCAATAAGACGTTCTTCCCTCACGCCGCAGCTCTCTTATGGAGCGAGTGTGTAGAGTTGGGCCTCGGTCACCTTTTGAGCATCATCGACGTCTCCCCGGAGACGGGCCCTTTCGACCTCACGGCGAAGGTGCTCGAGTCGTCTACGGAGTAAGCACCCGCGATCATATGTATTGTGAACTGGTTCGCTGACGCTGTTGCCGACTCTCAGCGTCGACGAAGTCGTCAATCTGGTGTCGTCTGTGTACCGGAGCATCGACTACAACAACTTCCTCTTCTACGCGAGCCTCATCAAGGTTGCGACCCTGCACGCCTCCCTTATTGACGACGTCGGTCTGATCCCCTTCTTTACCTCGATGATTCCGGACGGCTCGGCTTTGTTGTGCTCCCTCAAGCACCTTCACTGGGAGCAGGGCCCTGTCGGGGACGAGAGCCTGCTGTACCTCGTCGGCCCGAACCTCGAGTCGCTCAACATGGGAGTGATCTCCTTCCACGACCGTCCGGACAGTGCAGTGGCCTACGCGGGCTGGATCCAGCGTTTCTTGCCCGCTATGACTTCCCTCTGCCCCAGGCTTACCGAGCTCAAGATCTCCTCTCGGGGGCAAGGGCTCATCGATCACTACACTGGCTCGGCGTCCTACTTCAAGCACCTTCACCGCGCCCCAATTGACGTGCTTGAGCAGAACGGTAAGCAGGTTATGCCGTTCTGCGTTGTACAGCAGCGAACTGATTCATGCTCAGGTGAAGGACGTTGGGTGGCCAGCCGTCGTCTTGATCCGCTTCGGCAGCTGTCCGACCTCGCGTTATCCGCCGTCCATGGCAGCTCCGGCATGTTCTCCGGAATGCAAGCGATCACTCCCCTCTTCAGCACCTCCCTGCGCTCTGTGAGCATCCTCTCGCTGCGCGTCGCGTGGTATACCCATCCGAAGGCCTTCCAAGCTTTCATTACCCCGCTGCTCTCCCTTGGAGGGTTGACGAGCCTTGCCCTCACGCTGCCCCACCACGTCGTCAAGTTCTCCGAGGCCGACCTCCTCTCCCTCGGTCGGTCCTGGCCGAACTTGGAGACTCTCGACCTCTCCTTCAACTCGGACCCGGCCGGGTCCATCTCGTTGGCTGCGCTCCCTCGCCTTGGCGCGATCTGCCCGGCCCTCGTTCACGCCTGCGTCCCGGCGGTCGACTGCCGGAAGGAGTTCGCCGGTGCTCTCCCCACAGCCCGGAGCTCGGTGCTCCGAACCCTGGTCATACACCGCGTCTACTACACGAACGGCGTCACCAGGCAGGCTATCATAAATGCCCTCTGTGCTGCCTTTCCCCAGCTCCAAGCCCACGGCATCTTCCTTGGGCCTTGGACCCTGTTGTTCTAGGCTAGGTAAGCCGAATTCGACGCCTCAAAGTCGCCAAGGAATTGACCTAGTCATCCCTCTCCGTTAAGTGAACGTTGCAAGCAAAAAACGGCACATACGCCCACGTTAGACGTTTCTTGACGAAGGCGAGCGGGGAGGGGGGAATCGGAGACGACGACATGTTCCTAGATAGCATAGCTCCTGTGTATACCGCATAACGGCGGACGGCTGCGAGTTTTCGGCAATGCATGAGTACTTCCTGACACCAACAGACCGTTGATGACATTATACGGAGACACCGATATGTACATACTACAACACTGTAAGCCGAGGCGTCGGGTTCATATCCACTACTGAGCAGGTACATCAAGAAGCAAGAAAGGCTACTGAACGTCGTGGAAGGGGTCGTGTATTACCTCCGCCAACGCCGCCAACGCCGCCAACGTCGCCTCCATCGCCGACTTTACGGAAAGCCTACAGGCCCTGGTGTAAATGAGAGGATGACCACACGACTAACATAACGAGACTTACAGACGTCCTTGAAGGCCGCGCCAAGCGACTACTTAGCCTCAGAGTCGGTCGCCTCTCCACAGGACTGGGCGGCGGAAACCGCTGCTGTACCCTGTATCCTGACGCCGCATCAGTCAAATCCGACCGAGATTGAGAGGGGAGGCACTGACCGAAGGGTAAGGAAGGAGGGGTGCCTCTTCATTAGACGACACCGCGTCGCGCGAGTCTTCGACGGGGGACTCCGATTGACCCAGACCCGGCAGGGCCAAGTCGCTCTCCACACGGGGAGAGGTGGTTGGGGAGGACTGCTCCGACGCGGACTCGACTATGGCCCACCCGACCAATGTGGCGCGCACCTGAGCGCGGGCGGCCTTGCGCAGGTCGTCGTCCTCGTCAGAGCTGGTCACGACTTCAGTCTCGTCGCCCGACTCAGGCGTCCTATCCCGCCTTGCTCTACGCTCTTTTCTCTCCTTCATTTTGGCAATCCACACGTCTGTAAACGGTCAGTGTTCTGCCTTACTGGTAGGCGGCCGTGTATTGCAACTTACCGCTGGTCTCCTGCATCCGATAGTAAGCACGCTGCTCGCTCAGAGCAATGTACTCCGCCGTTCCGTAGAACGTGTAATGGAGGTCCAGGGCTTCCGACGTACGATACCCCATGCGGCCGCAGACCTCCCGAACGCGTTCTCGAGCATACTGCATCTCCTCGATGGAGACGTGGCGAATGCCGCGGCGGCGTTTTTCGACTGTGGTCGTGGCAGGCGGCTCGGGAGAGGGGGAGCCACGAGCAGGTGCTGGGCCATTCTGCGCGGAGGTCGGCTGGTCCGACTCCAATGCTGGACCAACGGCGGACTGGGGCGAGGCGGAGGGCTTGGACATCGTGCGTCGTGGGAGGTGGAAAGGAACACGGGCGTTCAACTGGCGCAAAAAATTCCTGCGTGAGCAAAGTGTCAGAAGGCGGGGCGCCGAGCCACCATTACAGGAGGAAGCCTACCCGATTGACTTGAACACGGCTGGTACTCGCCTCCTAGCCGGCGCGGGAAAGGGCAGCGCAGGGCTTGTCGCCATCCTAGCACTATGCAGGAGCAGGGTCGCTAAGTAATCTATACCACCGGGGTAGGATTGCAGCGAGGCCTGCCTCGAGCTGCGGCAGTTTAAGAGCCTGAGGCCGCAATGAGAGAGACCATTGTCCGCGCTCGGGCCGAGAATAAGCGCTCGCTTATGTTTGGTTTTGTGGGTACGCCGCGGGCGGCGCACCGTTTCCCTATTCCTCAACCCTACCACCAAACCACCACGGCTTCCACGAACACTCCCGCGCTCAAGCTCTCTACGGCGCCCCACAGCGGCCTGAGCATCCTACTCTCTCATCTTCTTACAGACGTTGCGTTACCTTCTGGCGACATTCCGGTGGACGGACCAAGTGAGACACCCCCTCGCCGGTACGTTAGCCACTCAACGCCTGAGGGATTGCAGCGCGTCGCGGTACTGGGAATCGACCCTGGTAACCGGCCGCTTCATGCTGTACTCTCTCGGGCGGGCGGATGGGCTCTCATCCGACGAAACCAGGGGCTCATAAACCCTCTCGCCCGTTGCTTGCAGTCTCCCAGCGTACCCGCGCCAATAGGCGGCTCGAATAGCCCTTCCATGTAAGTACCCCCGGCGCCCACGATGAGGCTGCGCGTACAGCAACCAGCGGCGTACGCGTTGCCTCCCCCAGCGGCGTACGCGTTGCCTCCCCCAGCGTAGTGGCTTACCTATACCTCTTGCCTAGCTCAACGCCGGTGCGACCGATGGGCAAGAAAACTGTTCAAGCCACCCGCAAACGTAAGTGGCTCATATCTTCGACGGAGCGTCGGCGTATCCAAAGGAAATGCGCGCGGATCCGACCCTGGATCCCGGCTGCCTGCGGGATACGCTGCGCTCCGTGTCTTTTCAGAACCCGGTTTGCTCATGCTCCCGATCACGCACAGGCGCGGCTCCATCGTCTCGGGATGGCCCCTTCCGTTCTGTAAGTGCATCATCGCCCATGTAAGAGGAGTCTAACCCCGCCTATGCTTCTAGACGCGCTCGAGAAAGAACGTCCTGCTGTCGACGCACGGCGACCATGTCGTGCCTCTTGGCGCGCCTGAGTCGTTTGACACAGAGGTGCTCCTCGAACGCGCAGAGGAACGTGCCGAAGAAGCCTTTAGGAATGAAATCGACGACGACGTTGATCAGCCTGGACCGGCGCTCCACGACCTCATGGAACCCATTCCTACCCCATCTCGGCCCTCGCCTGCGTTCTCCCTCCACGCCGCTCCCGCTGAGGCCCCTGACTGCGCATCCTCCGCCAATTCCGCCCCCGCGAAGCGTGTTCAACGTGAATGCTCCCCACCCGCGGTTTCCAGGAAGCGCGCCCGGCGCGGATCCTCCCCTGCCCCCGCTTTCGCGACCAACGCGGCGCGCGATGAGAGACCTGGATCCGCCATTCCTGCGGATGCCGAAACCAGGCTTCCTCGAGGCGGCCTCGCGCCGCCAAAAAGGGAGAGCAGCAAAGAGCGCAGCAAGCGACGCTTCAAGGAGCGTCGCCGGGTGCAGAGACAGAGGAAGGCTCAGGAAGCGTCTTGCTCCGGGTCCGATGTCCCGAAGGGGGTTGCTCTATCGCGCTTGAATCACGCCGTTCCAATCAAAACGCCTCTCGTTCTAGGGATCAAGCAGGCTGGTAACGGCCGCTCTCCCGGGCCTGGCAAGCCGCCGTCAACTTTCACCCCCGTTGCGCCTTCAGGGTTCGTTGGAACTCGCCCAGAGCCGTCTAAAGTAGACGGCACTACGCTGTCGGTGGATGAGGCCCGCGGGCTTGGTTTCAAGTATATAGAATGGGACGGAAGGTGCGCGACGTACTATACTATCACCGGGCCCTAAAGCTGACGCGGAGTAGAACCCCGCACGTTATCCTTGACCGCCAGGAGCGAGTGATAGGCGTGTTAGCTGGCGCTCCTAGGGACGCGGGGTGGTCTACCGTGACGCACGACGCATGCGCGGCGTTAGATCAAGCGCGTCGCGTTCTCGGCGAGGAGAGAGAGGCGATTACGCACCGCCGTGGCAAGTTCAGCGTCATTGCGAGTGGCATCTCGTACGGCGGAGGACAGAAGGTATGTTCTCCCTGCACCGTCTTACGCAAACTGATCACTGAGGTTCGCATCGACGTGTGTCAGGAACCGTGTAACCGCCGGCTCACGAAGGGTGAGCAGGCGGTCGTCGATGAGCTGCTCGCGAATCGGGCCATACGGAGGATTGCAGGCTTCGGAAACAGTAAGCTCCATTCCCGCATGATTCGCCGCTGGTGCTCATACCACACAGGTGCGTTCCGCCTGTTCGCGCCCCGTCTACATCACTCCTATGCCGAGAACCTGGACGCCTTGCTGCGTTGGAACCCGCAACTTCGACGCAACTTCAAGAAGTCCGTATTCGGCAGTGTTACGTTCAACATGGGTCCCCGTACTCAGACTTTCAAGCACACCGACTTCCAAAACCGCGCCGCAGGCATGTGCGCGGTAACGGCCTTGGGGGACTTCGACCATAAGCGGGGCGGCCATATCATACTCTGGGAGCTCGAGATGATCATCGAGTTCCCTCCCGGCTCAACCATCCTTATCCCCTCCGCCCTCCTCGCGCATTCCAACACCGCCATACAGCCGCACGAAAGCCGGCACTCTGTGACGCAATACTCTGCAGGCGGACTTTTCAGGTTCGTCGAGTGCGGATTCCAAACGGAGAAAGGGCTGTTCGCTTCGGGGGGAAGGTACGAGCGCACCGGTGAGGAGCGGTGGCGTTGTGGCCTGGAGCTCTTCAGTAGGTGGTCCGATCTCCAGAACTAGAGGCCTGCGGCCGGGCTGGTTAGAGCCCGCGACGAGTCATACATGATTATTACGCTCAATAGCAGCTGTGTACACGCTTTCGCGTTTCTACGGCTTCCGAAGCGCACCGTAACCTGCCCCCAGTGGTGCGGCTACCCCTCGTGCCCCGCCGCTCTGGGAAGTTGCTGCGGCAGCTCGGATGCTTCTCTGCCCCATGTTCACTCGTACGTGTTCTTCTTGAAGGCCATACCCCACGAGACGAACCCGATGGGGAAGCCTTGCAACCATTCGGCTCCGCCTCACTCCGTAGCTCAGAGCCTTTAGCGAGGCGGGAGGTACGCTGCCCCACAACCCTATCAGCGTAGCACTCACTGGCGCTGCGCTTCTCAGCAGGTTTGCAGGGGCCCTCCTCGAGCGCAAATGGTACGGAGTAGTGGCATCTGTCTGCATCTTACTACGACCGCCGCACACTCGTACAGCCAAGCTGCTGGTAGGCGACGTCGGCGGCAGCAGTGGGGAAGGTGGGCGGGGCACTGGCTCCAACTCCAGCGGCAACCCAGACATCAGCCACCGCGTATCGACGCCTCAAGCTCCCCGCCAGGTTCTCCGAGAGCGTCGTCATCGTCCGCCATGCATCCGCGTTGCGCTGGTGGCTCTCGGGCGACTCGACGTGCGCGTGCAACGAGCCCGCCTCGCGTCCCAGGCGAGGACTCCGCCGAGTAGCAGGCATAGAACTTGGTGCTCACGCCCCGGAAGTACGGCATCTGTGCTTCTCTCGACGCACCTAGGACGCCTTTGAGTGTAGACGTCTCCTTTCCATTCCTGCATGGCGCAAACTCGAAGCCGCGCGGGCTTCATTTTGCGCTCTGCAAGTTCTCCGTCTTCCTGCCTTTGCGCGTGGTTTTTCCGGGATAGGCGGGAGTTGTGCGCAGCTGGAGCTCATAATCAGTTCATGTCCGCTTCGCACGCCAGTGCAGCATTTCGCTGGAGCATCTATGGAACTGAGGATGGAATAGGATCCGGATCTTGAGAGACGCTCCATCGGCCTCCCTGCCGCTGCGTAGCGCGGCGATTGCACTCGACTACCAGCAGTATATATACGAGCAAGCGCGTCCCCTCCGTCTCACACCTCATCCCGGGCCTTCACTACACCGTTGACAAAGCAAACCCCTCTCCTCTCCAACCAACGCCTCCTATGTCTATCCCTTGCGAGTTTCCTGGATGTCGACGTTCACTCCTGAACAAGACGGGTCTAACCCAGCACATGCGGCGTGCGCATCCGGATTGGGAGCCCGTTGTAGAACCGCTACAAGTCAACTCTTTCCCCGAAGATGCGAGCCTCGAAGGGGATAGTGAGGTACGTGACAACCGCCGTGTACGTCGATGGTGCTCCTGCAGCTACTCACTTTATATTCGCTGTCCCATCCGACAGATGGCCGATATGAATCGTACGGCCGAGCGCAACCCTGAAGCAGGGGACGAGCCTGTCCCGTACGGCGATGCCGACGGTGCTCATCCTCTCTTCGACATCCGCTCACAGGGCTCTCAAGACGATCTTCACGACGACGACGTCGACGCAGCCGCTAGTCCCTCTTCCAGTGGGTCTGAGGAGGACGTGAATGCTGCGGACGACCCAGGCAACGACCCAGGCGACGACGATGACACCCACCCAGACAACGACTTTGACCCAGACGCCGCGGACGCCGACTCGGACACCGATTCAGACGAAGAGTTCGAGGCGCCAGGCTACTACGACGCCGATACGTCCAGCAACGACGATCAGGGCGCAGAACCCGGCCGGGACCTTGCTGGTTTGTGCAGTCTTTCGAGAGCACTCGCAGCAGACTCGAGCACTTATCTCACAATTTAGGCTTCCACGAAGAGCCTGTCTTTGGGGTATCCACACCGTCGCCCTCGCTGGACGGCGTGCCAGTGTCCGACGACCGTCCGATGCTTTCACCTCATCCCGCTTCTCGCTCGGCCTCCCCTTCCGCCTCGCACTCTGAACAGGAGGGCCTCGGTCCACGGGCGCGTGCGGGGAGCCCGCCGTTGCACCCTGCGAGTGGTGTTCGTCGGAGAATTGAGACTCACCCAGTAGTTAACGGTGAGGCATCGGGCTACCAGCGACATACTGGTCCAGTATATGCTTACATCTCGGTCGTACTACTACAGGGAAACCCTGCGACGCGCACGGAGACCCGCTTCCCCCAAACTCCCCACCCCCACCCGCTACGGAGAGGAGCGTGGAAGATTGGGCCCCATTCGAGGACCGAGTGTCCTTTGAGCTAGCGGACCTCCTCTACAGGAAAGAGCAGATGCCGGCAGGCAACATCAACGAGCTTCTCGAGCTCTGGGCTGCGACGCTGCTGAAGCACGGCGGCACGCCACCCTTTCGTGGGCAGGAAGAGCTCTACCGTACCATCGACAACATTCCTCTTGGGGACGTCAAGTGGGAGAGCTTTACTCTTTCGTACAGCGGGGAGATCCCGGCGTCCGGTGCATCGCCGTGGATGACTGATTCGCACAGCGTCTTCTACCGCGACCCCCGGGCTGTCATACGACGCATGCTCGAAAATCCAGACTTCAAAGAGGAGATCGATTTTGGACCGTTCCGCGAGTTCGACCACAACTCAAAGCGAAAACTGCAGGACTTTATGGGAGGGGAATGGGCGTGGCGTCAGGCGGTATGCATCCGTTCAACTCGGAGTGGCTACGTTCTCCATTCGCTGACCCTCTTTCGTCAGAACATCATCGCCCAGGAGCCTGCTGCGCAGGACTCTTCCTTTGTGCCTGTGATCCTCGGAAGCGACAAGACTACGGTATCCGTGGCGACAGGTCAGAACGAATATTATCCCGTGTACTGCTCCATCGGGAACGTGCACAACAATGTTCGGCGGGCTCATAGAAACGCTGTCGCGCTCATCGCCTTCCTAGCCATCCCCAAGAGTACGCCTCGCGTGTCTACTGTTTTGCTCGTGATAAGTACTGACGAGTGCCCAGCCAACAAGCGCGACGCTAAAGACGCGGGCTTCCGAAAGTTCCGCCGCCAACTTTTTCATACGTCTCTCAGCCGCATCTTGCAGTCTCTCCGGCCATGGATGGAGAAGCCCGAGGTCGTCCGCTGCGGCGACGGCCATTTCCGCAAGGTGATCTACGGTATCGGGCCGTACATCGCCGACTACCCCGAACAGGCACTCCTCGCGTGTATTGTACAGGGGTGGTGCCCGGTGTGAGTGAACTACGACACCCAGAATCGATACCTGAGCCTGTACTGAATTTCTTTCCAGATGCATGCTGAAAAAGCCGGAGATCGAGCACGGCGGCGGCCTCCAGCGCAATCGCGAACATACAGAGTATCTAGTCCAGCAATTCGAGCTCGGTGAACTCTGGGAGGAATACGGGATCGTGGGTGATGTCGTGGTATGTTAGACTAGACAGCGTGTTCTTCGACGCTTCCATGTCGCTTTGGCACTAATATTATGCTTTCTGCGGTGTCAGCCCTTCACGAACAACTTTCCTCGTGCAGATATTCACGAGCTGCTTGCTCCCGATATCCTACACCAGCTAATAAAAGGCACATTCAAGGACCACCTCGTCACTTGGGTGGAACAATATCTCAAGCAGGAGCATGGGGATGTTGGCGCGGCCAAGATACTAGCTCAGATTGACAGACGGTGAGGCCTTATGCACGTACGCGTCCCGCACACCATCTCATGCACACCAAACTGTTAGCATTGCGACCGTGCCTCCGTTCTCCAAGCTGCGACATTTCCATGAGGGTAGAGGTTTCAAGCAATGGACTGGCGACGATTCGAAGGCATTGATGAAGGCAAGGCTGCTGCTTCAAGCGGTCGAGAGAACGAACGAATGCTGACGCTCGCATATATAGGTTTACCTCCCAGCGATCGACGGGCTGCTGCCTCCGGACATAGTGAAGTCCATACGCAGCTTCCTGGAGTTCTGTTACCTCGTCAGGCGCAACTCGCACTCAGAAGAGACACTCGGACAAATTGAGGTCGCCCTCGAAGAGTTCTCCGAGTGTCGTGAATTCTTCCGGACCAGCGGCGTGCGCTCTGAAGGCTTCTCTCTTCCTCGGCAGCACTCGCGTGTGCACTACGTCGATCGCATCTGGGACTTCGGCTCTCCTAACGGCCTCTGCTCGTCGATCACGGAGAGCAAACACATCAAGGCTGTGAAGGAGCCATGGCGACGCTCCAGCCGGTACGAGGCTCTGGATCAGATGCTAATGACAAATCAACGCCTCGACAAGCTAGCGGCGGCTCGCGTCGACTTCACAGAACGAGGAATGATGCAAGGGAGCTGCCTTTCTGCTGCTATCCTCGCGCTAGGTAAGCCCTTGCGTTGCCTGAATCTATCCCTGTCAATAGCCAATGCTAACATCGAGCTTTGCTCAGATCCCGACCGTCGTGAACAGGCCGAACAGTACGCGCGAAAGACGCGAAAGAAGAAGGATCTCTTGGATGGGCGACCCGGTGTGGCCGACGATGACGGCGCGGTCTCCGGCCCAACGGTCATGGCATATACAGCCATGGCTACCACTCCGCGTAGGCTTCTGCAAATAGTGTTTTGAGGCGGGTATAAGCTAACAAAGAGCCTTCAGAGCGGCAAGTAGGCAGCACCTCTATCGAACTGAGCGAAGCCTTCAAGATCCCTGGACTCGTGCCGCTCATTCGACGTTTTCTCTACCATGAACTCCACCGTGGTCAGCCCAACGCCCTCAGCGGGGCTTCCCTTCCCCTCGACGTCTGCCCTCCCTTCGCCGAGGACGCAACCCTTACCGCGTACTTCTCCGCCGCCTCGACGTTCTACGCGCCCAGCGACCCATGCGGTGTAGGAGGAATGCACCGTGAAATCATCCGCGCGAACCCCCTGTGGAGACGCCAGCATCCTCGCTTCGACTGCGTGTTTGTGAACAAATCCAACGATGCACCCGGGCTCTTCGGCATGGAAGTCGCGCGCATTCGGATGTTCTTCGCGTTTACATACCAGCGGAAGCGCTATCCCTGCGCCGTGGTTCATTGGTTCGTGAGAATGCACGACGAGGTCGACGAAGATACGGGCATGTGGACGGTCAAGCCTGGGTATCTCCGAGGACGCACTCCCCTGCTCTCGATAATTCATCTCAACAGTATTGTCAGAGCTGCACATTTGATTGGGGTAAGCGTCGGGACCACCGTCTCAGAGACCCTACAGAGTTATGACGCTTTGAACAAGTTTTCTACCTTCTATGTCAACAAGTACGTAGACCACCATGCGTTCGAGCTGCTACACCACCCCGACGCCTCATAGTAGATAACCTCTTCCCCCTCGTATATATTCCGGCGAATCTTTCCAATGTAGTACCCTCTTACTGCCCCTCAACTTGAAGGTGTTCGCCCGTTGCTAGCGTCGACTCGTTGCCGGCGCCGTCATCCTGTCCCCGGTATCTCAGTCCTCTTAATCATTTGGCTACCTACACGCCGATGAACAAGATGTATGCGTCTCTAGGGGCGCATATATGCTGCTAAGATCGAGGATTGAACTCGGGGCACTTTACGATGGAGGCGCCTCCCTGGTACCTTGTTCGTCTCCGCCCATCGTTTTGGCGTCTACGGCTGTCTCCTTCTACCACCATGCTACGTGGCGCGTCTTACCAGCGCCCTGACCACCATTTCAGTGAGTTTTCGGACACTATAGTTACTCTGCATTAGCGAAATAACACTGCATGTAGGACGCGGGCTCGGACCCCAGGGTAAGTACCGAGAATGGGTATTCAGCGTCATGCTACTCCCAGGCATTCCGACAAAATTAGGGTACCAGGACAATACGTAAGTGGCCGCCTCATAGAAGAGCTGCAACCCAATCAAAAGTAAGTCCCGAACTCACATTTTCCTCCTCGATATGCGCACCGTGAAGATATCGGTGTCTTTTGTCGGAGGATCTATGCTTGGCTGGCCGGTCTCGGATGAAGAAGGCGACACCCTCTGTGAATCCTTTTCCCATACCGTCTGCTCTATGTCCTCTTCGTCTGGCTCCTGGTGTCTTCCTTCTTGCATCCTGAATGCTGCAAACTCACAAGGTGGCTCGTCTGAATACCCGCGAGTGCAGCATTGCAAACTTCCAACTGCCGCGCGCCTTTTACTCCGTTAAAACCTCTTGAATACCTCTCGCACGTCTACATGCCCTCTCCAGCGGCTTTAACTCTACCTACGCGGCTTCTGGGGGCTCTTTCTTGAATGACTGGGGCTAGAGGGGGCGCTGCCTGCTATCCGCAAAGTACGTGTTTGGAGTCGCATTCAGATCGACGTCGCTCAGTGATACTTATCTGATATTCTCTTACATATATCATGAGTACGCATACTAACCTAACGCTCGAAAGCTCACCGACGCGGCTGCGGGAGACGTATCCCGGGTCAGCATTTGTCCAAGAAACGTCCCATCTAAGCATAGGTGCGCCGCCATGACAAGGTCAGTCCGCCGCAGGTGCGTATCATCTTCTTGTGCTCGAGGTGAGTCAGTATCCCCTGTTTCGCTGTTTACTCATTATCATAAGAGGTCTTCTCTGGCCGAAGAGTCTCCCAAACGCGGGATGCCGTCTTCACGCCGTCGATGGCCGCCTCCGTCATGCGTACCTTTCGGGTGCCCATCCGGCTAGCAGCCCTCGTCTGCGAGGGGCAAAGACAGAGAGCAGGTGAAGCTCCTGACGCCTATCGTGCTAGATGACATGCGCTGCCGCAGCATAGCCCTGTCCGTCCTTACGCCCGCGGCCCCGGGATATCGGCGTACTCGACCTTCCGCTGGTATTCTTGCGTGCATCATGAATCGCCCGGGTCTACGTTTGGCCGGTAGCCTGATAGCAGCGGAAATACTCGGACATGGGCCCCGCGGTATGTCCCGCATCCGTTGGCCGCTCACGGGGGGAGCTGACCATAATTGTCGGTACTGTTGTAGGGCACGAACTCGCCTGCACACCTGCGGCCGAAGGAAAGTCAGGGCAAGCCGAAAAACCCAATCGTAAGACGCCAGGAGCCTCTAAATGCAGGTTCACAAACACAGCCTGAGGTTGAGGCTGCCAGCGCACACCCAGAGCCCCGCGTCGAAGACAATGCGGCCACGGCAGCAACCTTATTTGAAGCTGGTACGTCTATAGTCCGCCCAAATGTCAGGCACCGGGCTATCTGGCGCATTCATTGACGAGCAGGAATTGCGCCGACACTCCGTAGGCTAGTGCTTTTCCGTGCTTCAACGCAGAAGCGCGACAACGCTGACTGTCTCCCGCGTTCACAGAAACGCACCGGTAACGCTACGCTCCCCCGCGACCTTGCAGAGGCTACCAGGGGGGAGTCAAATTCCGCGGCATCTCGCATGCTTTCATGGGAGTGCGACGACAATACTTTTCAGCCGATGCTTCGTGTTCTCCGGAGACGCGACTAGTCATTAATGCTCGGATATGCGGATCGTGCGGAAGCCCTCTTGGTCCTCTGCACCGCCCACACAACCCCAACCCCAGGTAGGTCAACTGTTCGTTCGTTCTCCTTAACGGCCGTTCTTTCCCCTCGACGGTAAGGCAAACCTCTTGCCGACGAAGTTAGCGGTAAGGACCTCACGTACGTGTTGTCGCGACGATGGCTCAAGCTACCTTACAACCGGCTCGCTGAGCTGCCAGTGTGAACGGAACGCACTGTTCCTCACGCTCGTCTGCGCCTTGCATAGATATTTGGTACGCACTTACCCTCTCTCAAACTTTACGGGCTACTACTTTCGCGAAGTAGACATGACAATCGCTATCAGAAAGCCACTGACCCGCCCGCTTCTCAGTTGCGCTCGTATGCCGTCGCTTGCGCCCGATTGCGATACAAGGAGCCGGGCTGCTGTTCGAGGCAACGCGGCGATCACCCTCTCCTTCGTCGCGCCCGACGAGACGCAGGCATATACATAGCGCTCTTTCCGCCGTGAAGGAGATCCGCCTTTCAAAATGCGCGCACGCCATTCGCTTCCGCGCGATGTTACGCGTGAGCTGATATATATCTTCCATATAGCGAGCCGCCGAACGCGTACGCACCAGGGGACGACGTGCGATCGAAAGAGGAAGGTGAGTCACTCTCTACACGACGTTAGAGACCTGTAGTTATAGCGTGACGGGCCCCCTTTTAGCTCACAGCGCATTCTATATCACGTCGCGCCAGTGGGTGAGTATTCGCTGTACACTTCCGATGTACGTCACTCATGATCTCCGCAGTGTACAGGCATTTTGCACAAGCGAATGCCGTTCATTCGCTTCTTGTGCATACCTGATAGCGTCAGGCCGCGCGGCCCACCGGCGTCAGGGATCACGTCTTCGAAGGCATAGAAAACCGGTGAGCGTGAAGGAGCACCCGCGTGGAGTACCCCATACTTATTCCATGTAGGACTGTAACGATGCCGAGCGCGACCACCACCAATTCAGGCGGGGGAGGGCGTCGCAAACAGTTTCGAGAGAGAATAAAATCCTGATTGACGTCGGAGTACCCCACCTCGACGCACTATGCGCACGCTGAGGCGGATCACGCGGAGCTGTACAACCCACCCTTGAACCGGTTGAAGTGTGCCCTCAACGCGTACGTCTTCTCCCGTACATGACATGCGTTTTGGTTATTGCGTGTGCTTTCCGCAGTTCACCGGCTTGTTGATCCTCGCCCTATACTCCAGAACACGCCCGTCGCCCTCCGCACCAGCGAAATCTCACAGCCTCTTCCCCAACTCGAACCCGAAGCGTTCTCGCTCAGCTTCGCTTGCAATGGATCCCGAACCCTCCGCACCAGCGAAATCTCACAGTTCCTTCCCCAACTCGAAGCCGAAGCGTTCTCGCTCAGCTTCGCTCGCAATGGATCTCGAACTCCAGCGACATACCAACGGTGCGGCTGCCTAGAGTATATGTGAGGTAATTGGGCGGTGTTCGATGGCGTTCTCTGGTTCCCCTCGTGCTTACGGTTCACGCTCTCTCCCCTACAGTTCGCTGGCTCACCGAGCCTCGCCCTATACTCCAGAACACGCCCGTCGCCCTCCGCACCAGCGAAATCTCACAGCCTCTTCCCCAACTCGAACCCGAAGCGTTCTCGCTCAGCTTCGCTCGCAATGGATCCCGAACCCTCCGCACCAGCGAAATCTCATAGCCCCTTCCCCAACTCCAACCCGAAGCGTCCGCGCTCAGCTTCGCTCGCAATGGATCCCGAACCCTCCGCACCAGCGAAATCTCACAGCCTCTTCCCCAACTCGAACCCGAAGCGTTCTCGCTCAGCTTCGCTCGCAATGGATCCCGAACCCTCCGCACCAGCGAAATCTCATAGCCCCTTCCCCAACTCCAACCCGAAGCGTCCGCGCTCAGCTTCGCTCGCAATGGATCCCGAACTCCAGCGACATAACGCTACGGTGCAGCTGTTTGCAGTATGTGCGAGGTAATCGCGCGACGTTTGATCGAGGTGTTTGTCGCCTCTCACAACAATTCTCCGGACGGCGACGAGCAGCGGCTTGAGGTCTTGGACAGAAAGGCTTCCTGAGCGACTTACGCTACTAATACTTCAGCACTAGCCTACATTCAAAGCGGACACACTTAAGGTGAGTACCGCAACTGGTTGTGAATTGCATAACGCATGCTCTATACGCGTGCTAGGAAGAGATTAGTCGAGATGCAGCTGCACCAGGAGTTGATCCACCGGCGGATGGATAGGGTGCGCCACGCCTCAACAATCGGTCTCAGGCCGAGCAGCCCAGAGGTACGTCTTTGTCCCTCTTCAGACTTTACTCCCTCAATATAGCCTCCATACTTTCTCAGCGACGTTCATCGACACATACATGGTACTAGGCGCACTCTTGGGTACCGCTAAGCAGAGACGCGGCGCCGCGTTTACTGTTGAGCACTGACTGCCCGTTTCAGGTGCACCACGGAGGGCGTCAGCCCATGTCCACGGCTTGCACGCACGCGCATTGTCAAGCAGCGCGTCGAAGCATGGAAGTGCCGAGGCGACACACATCGCGCAGCGACACCCTCTTGCTAGCCGGGGTATGCTGCACCTGCCGACCCGGTGCCTACTTGAGACCTGTGTGAGGCCTGATACGCTCTGTGAGCTAGTTCTCGAGTGATCCAGTAGTCGCCTCCGTGATACTGCGCATTCGATGAGGCAGCGTCTCGCACTCCGCGCAATCTCTTCCTGGCAGAATCGGCACGCAGCGCGGACTTCCTCCGATGTGCGCCCGCGTGCAATATGCTCGTAAGTTGCGCGCTCCTTCGCTCATACCTTGCAGCGGTGGTTCCCGGGGCGAGCTGCAAGGCTGTCCGGGACTGAATTGGATTCCGCGTCGACTGATTGCCCCAACTCCGAGTCGGTGGCTGAAGCGGACTTTCCCTAGAAGAGATGCCTCGTCTTATAAGTCCTGCAGCGATACGATGCGTGGGCATCACTGCTTCGTGCTATTGGAACGTCATACGTCCATGTCGAACTACGGAGGTTCGAGATTTATCACTCGCGCGTGAGTACTGACTATGCCGAACACTTCAAATGTTTAAAGTGTGCATCTCCTTAGAATTTTACTTCCCTTGTGCCTCTGTGGACTCCTTGAAACTCTTCTTACGCCATGCGCCACCTTAGCCACCTTACGGATCGATGGCCTTATGGTCTTACGGCCCTTAGACGGCCTGATTGCGCTAGATGAGAGACACCAGACACTGCCTTACGAGCTTATTCTTTCCTTATCGTTCCTTAGAGGCTTATAAGGGCATAAGACCAAATAAGGAGCATTTAAGGAGACCCCGGAAAATGCTGATGATGGCCTTACTCGCGCCTGCAACCCAAGTGAAGTTGTCCGACGCTCTCTTGCAACGACTTCCCCACTTCCAGCATGCGCCGGGCTCTGCAATAGTCGTCTCCGCGCCGGAATAGTGCAGGCCACGGGAATGCCAAGTCTACGATGGGTCGACACTCGCTACCGCCCTTGACGCAGCGCCGGTCCTTTTCCTCTCGAGCCGAGCCGGTCGCACGCCTCACCCGGATCTGGATGTCCCTGGGTGTTGCACCGTCGACGTCGTCCGGCAGGCCCCATCGCCGAGCTTCCGCAACCAGACCTGCGGCCGTATGTCGCCGCGGATCTTGCTCACCGCACCGCGAGGTATGCGTTTTGGCGACCCCGCCGTTTTGCAGAAGTTACGTTTTCTAGCGACGCCCTGCCAGCATACTGATAGATCCGAGCCTAGCACGTACGCGTCGAAGTATTCTCGTACAGCTTCACCGGGTAGAATAACAGCAGTCGGCATTTATTACGCAACCGCGAGGGGCAAAGCAGCCGCCGTTGTCCCGTACCTTGCGTTGTAAGCCGTGCGGCGTCAGGAATTCCCCAAATTTCGCAGGACTCGCGGATAGAGTGAGTACGGTACATTCACGACATGACCATATGCTGAATAGCGAGAGCGTCCTAGGATCTCGTCCGTATGAATTCATCTGTGCACGCTCGGGTGCTGTGTAAGTAAAGACTGTATCACACCCGTCTTGCTGCACCCGCTCACGTACTCGGCATGAAGCACGTATAGTCGCCACCTATGCGAACGTGCGGGCGCCGCGATCGGTTGGACAGCGGCCTCCGTGTCCCTCGGAGATGTTGCTACAATACTACTCTGTTCGTCCCGTCTGCCCTGCAGGATCACTACGAAGAATAACACCAGCATCCTTGGTCTTGGAGCGACGCCGACATGCCTGCCCATGAACCGCATATTCAAGCTCATTGTAAAGACGAGGATAGACTGCGGGACGGCCCGATTGTAACACAGATTGCATAAAATGTGTCCGCATGGCGGGTGAGTCGCGAAGTTGCCCCGTACATCTCGAGCAGTCTGTGGCCTGAGATTCAGTCGTTCCGCCTCGAACCGCAGGCCTCGGTATGTCCACAGGCGGCCGACGCGCACCCGTACGCGGTGATTTGGGCAGAATCACTAACATGCGATTGCGCTAGAAACACTGGCTGCCCGCCATCGCAAAGCGGTACGTAGCTGCGTGGATAGCACGCGCTCACACCTGCTAAACGAGTGTATCCGTTGCAGGGTCACGTATGGAACCCCGCACCCTCGTCTGTGATGGCTGGCCAATCTGGGGAACGACCCCGCTCGCCAGTGGGCTGTATCGACACGCCCGTGAACCGTGGCAAAAGGTACGCTCCTCAACCAATCGTACGCCCTCGCTGCTGAGATCTGAGAGCTCACAAGGGAATCTCTCGCCGCCCTTTGGCTGCTGACCCGAGTCCGTCCCGCTGTAATGGTACACATCGCCAAAGCAGACCCCCGAGCTTGTGGCTCTGGCTCTAACCGTGCCACCGGGCATTGAGGCACAGACGGTTTGCGTTCAGCCCGTGCCCAATCGCCAAGGCTGTAAACGTTATCAACCGCGCCTCGCCGCCGGCAGTGCAGTTTGCAAGGCATGAGAGTCGCCTCCAAGTCGGCGGGACAGCGCCAGGATTCGCGCCACGGTTCGGCAGCCGTCATATGTGCGAGTATCACGAGTGTACGGCGGACCGATCGCGCGGGCGAGTGCGCTCGAGCTGTAGACAACTCGTCATTTGTATATTCAGCGTGTTCGTGCCGTATACGCCAATTCAGAGGACAGAATCTCGAAGCCACTTCTGTGTGCCATTACCATCGCCCGTCCGCGCGATCGTTGCGCCCGCCGTGCCCGGGACAAGGGCGCACGGTCGGCAGACAACGAACGGGTGTGTCCTCTTGCTCGCCGTCATTTCCGCTGAAACACGCCTACGGGCGCCGGTCGATCTACTCGCACCCTCCTCTCCGTTTCGCGCGTGAAGCGATGTCGCTCCGCCGCATTCGCTCGGCCGCCGCTATGCGACGCGTAGCTAGCAATCTTCGTGCCACAAGACACGCCGCGTCGCGGGCGGAGGACCGGGAGCGGGCGACACAGCGGAATGCCTCTCCCAGCACCGTCCAATCCAAAAACATGCAAGCCGCGAGGTTCACGGCACGAAACAGAATATATTTGCTAGGCTAGTACCTACGTGCACTGGCAGAGAACGCTCGCCGCCGCCAGACGGCGCGGCCTGCATCCGTCTGCCCGTCTCGAAGTCGAAAACCGCGCTCGCACGCCGGGGCAACAAGGCTCGACGACGGCAGCCTCACGCGTTCCGGTTCGCATTCAGCCCTCCTGGCGGACGGGCTCGCGTCGCACAGCAAGAGACACATCGCGGCGCTCCGCCGAGCGCCGCCCCATGATGCGAGGGGAAGACCCGGAGTCGGGGGCTGAGCGGGCGTGGATCCGACACCGCATGCGGGGAGCGTGCCTGCCGTGCCATCGAGGGCGCCGGGCGGGGCGTTGGCGTCGCGTTCCGTGCCGTGCATTCTCTGGGATGCGTCCCCCCGCCTTGCGAAGCCCGTGGCGAGGGAGCTCGACTGAGCAGAGAGGCGAGCGCACGCGTCCCAGCGACCTAGCGTGCGCACGAACTCGGTCAGTTCACCGCGAGCGCGAAGCTCGCGAACGCCACCGAAATCCCCTTCTGCGCCCTCGGTGCCCCGAGCACAAAGACGACATCGGGCACACGCCGCCGCAGAGGGCGCGTTTCAGACGACCAGGCGAACACCCGCCCGCCCCTCGACGTTCCTGCGGTCCGGACTCGTGCGTAGCGACACAGCCGCGGCGCAGCGCGAAGCGACGCGGGCGGACCACTGCCATCCGCGCGTACACACGGACGCGGGGGAACGGCGGACAGCGGATGATGTCTGCGTGCCGGAGGTCCGTGCGCGGCGCCGCGGACGCGTATATATCCCGCCCGTGTCGGCGTCGAGCAGCGTGCCAGCCTCCCCGAGGCCCACATCCCGCTCCCCGCTCTGCTCTGCCCCATAGACTCGAAGACGGCAGCGCACCGCCGCACGCAACCCGGTGAGTTTGCGCTTCGACGGTGTTCGCCACGCTCAAGGGCATCGTTGGCCACAGCGACGACATACACTCGGCTTCGACGGCGACGCCCTGCGTCCACTCGGCCTGCGCGGACCTCCGAAAGGGCGTACCGTTCGCTTGCCACTCTCCGCAGCACGTCTGGCTGACAGTGCATCTAGGTCCCGTGCGCGACGTCTCCGTGGGGGTGCCGGCGCGTACGAAGCGCGAGCGGCGTGGCCGGGCGTTGAGGCCGGATGCTAATAGGTGGGGCAGGTTAGCGTAGAGTACTAGTAGCATAGCTTGCACGCACCCGATGCGCGCTACGGCCGGGTGGCGCGGGGCTCGATGCGCACTGTTGCTCCGCGAGGTGCTCGGTGACAAGAGCATGGCGGGCCGTCTGCCGAGGACGCCGAGGGCGCGCAGGAGGTTGGCGTTCGGCCGCCATGCACGCCCGTCCGCGCGCCAGCCGGTATGCTTGAGAGGGCGCGCCAGAGTGGGCGGGCGCCGCACGACTACGAGGGGACGCGAGGCGCGGGGACGTACCTCGCCCGCCAACGGGTGCCGAGCACCCCTGTCACTTGTGAACGACGTCGGAGAGGACTCTCCTCCCCCGCCCACCGTGCAGCCCTGGACGGACGCGTTCGCGACGCGCCCGCGGCTCGATCGGGCGCGATCTCCGCTTTCCCTGCAAAACGGTCGAAATTCAAACCGTCCCCGCGCGCTCGGACGCGACTGCGGGCGGTCGCGGGGATGCAGGAGAGCCTCGGGGCCGAAGCGCGTGGCGGTCGGCGGGGAGGGCGGGCGGGAATGCGCCCTTCTCCGTTGCTGCCCATGAAACTGCACGAGATGACGGAAAATTTTTCGTCTCGTACCGCGCGGGAAACGCGCCGGGTGTACGCGCCGTGGTTCGGCCGTGCCTCCGGTCGCGTTTTCGAGGCTTTCTGGTGGGTTTTGAGGATGATACGGGCGATTTGGTGCTGCAAAGACCTGAAAAAGCGATATGCCGGGCGGAGTTCGTGTCCGAACGGCACGCAAACGCACCACAAGCACGGCCCTGGGTATCTCTCCCGTATGGCCAACGGCGGAGCGCGTCGGCGGGGAGACGGCGGCGGAAGAACGCGGAAGCGGGGCCGGCGCAGTGTTGCCCGGTGCGCGGTATTGCGGGCGATGGGCGGGAGGCGTGGCTGTATGCGTGCAACGGCCACGTCCTCCGAGTGTCGGGAACGCATCCCCGGCGGCTGGGAGGCGGGTAATGCGAACGGACAGGGATGGGCGTCGAGTTTGGCGGGGGTGGCTGAGAGAGGCGGGGTAAGCGTCTAGGCTGATCGCGTCGAAGCGAGCCGAGTGCGCACCTCACGACAGGATGTGCCTCCGGGACATAGCCCTGGCCGTGAGCAGGACCGACGACAGAGGAGGGCGGCCGCGGGCAGCCCGCACACCTGTGTTGGGCACGTAGTTTGAGCACGCCCCGAGACAGCGCAATCGCGGCTGGCCATTCCCAACGCGATCTGCAGCGCAGATGTCGGGCGCACGGACGGCGCTGCCTGCAGTCGCTTGCGGTTGCCGCTGCAGTGCAGGCGCGGCTGGCTCGGATAGCGGTGGCTGCGTGCGCGTGAGCGATTCACACTGCAGTCTGGTGAGAGATTGAGCAGACAGAGAGAAGCGTTGGACATACGATGGTATGCCCATGCCGGACCCCACAAGTGCCCTCGCGTAGGGGATGCGATGGGCGGGACAGAGCAGCGAGACGAGTCGGTGGCGGCAGCCCAGAGAGCACTCGAGAGTCGACGATCGAGTGAGTCGGCAGAGAAACGCGAGCAGAGGCGTGGCCGAGAGAGGCAAGTCTCGAGGGCGCAGGGGAGAGTGAGAGAACGCAGTGAGCGGCCGTGGCAGGCGTCGAGCGAGAGCCTGTCGAAGCGTCGTCATACCGATCGCGTGACGTCACGCGTAGGCGCCCCTGCCCTCCGTCGTCGCCTCCGAGTCTTCGTCCGCCACCACGCCGATCTCCCACCCGCGCATGCCCCAGCAGCTCAGCCGGTGTACGGAGGCGGTCGTCTTCAGGCCGTCGCTACGGTGAGCGCTTGCGCGGGAGATTGAGCGATTCGCTGAGGACCCGGCACCGTTTCCGGGTCCTGGGAGAGCCGTCGAGCAGCGTTCTGATCCCGGACTGCGAGGAAATCGTTTGCAGCAGAGGAGAACACTAGGGAGGCCCCCGTGCTTTCCCTCCTTTGGCTCCCCTCCGTTTGGGCAGCCGGTCTCGATCCAGCCGCCATGCCTCCAGCACGTAGCGCGCTCATGCGTCGCAGACGGTCATCTCTTGCCATGGGTATGTCGTCGGTTGTAATCGCAGCGCAGGGGAAGTAGGAGCTGACGAAAACTTCAGGCCTGACCCACGTCAAGCCTGGGAACTACGGGATCAGCCACTCGCCCTCGCCCCGCGCACTCACATTCGCCCCGAATGTCACCCCTGGAACGTACTTCGAAGGCGACGAGGACATGAACGGCGACCTATCGCCCC
>PUDQ02000129.1:0-47795 GCA_002964805.2 Trametes villosa | reverse complement strand
CTATAGAAGATCATTGACAAGGCTATGTACGAGTAGAGGAGAGTAATGCTACAGTGGTGTCGGGCCAGCAGATAGAACAGAGCGGAGCGGGAACGGGAACAGCGCGTATAATGGCTACAGTGGAGGAGGTATTAGCACCCGCGACGCGGCGCGGGGCGAGAGGTATACAATGCTACAGAGAGACCGAGAGGAGAGAGATGAGAGAGATGAGGGGTGAAAGTCAATGTGTGGTTTTGCGATGAGGATGATAACAGAAAGATGCAGGTAGCGAGCGTCGCGGACGAGCTCAGAACTCCTGCGGGGCGCAGAAGCCGTAGTCGGCCGCGCCCGCCTCCATGGCCATGTCGAACTCCGTCGTGTCGACCTCGCCATACACGTCGTAGCCGCCCTGGTAGCTCTTCTCGAGCTCCATCACGAGCGCAGAGAACTGTTGCTCCGCTTCCGCAGGCACGGGCGTGCCCTCGATCGGCTGCTGCTGAGCGGCGTCGTGCTCGGCCACCCACGCATCGAACTGAAGCTGCGGGTGCTGAGGTTGAGGCGCGCAGATGCCCGCGCCCTGGGAGGGGACGGCGCTGTGCGGGAGGGACGCGTCCGAGCGGGCGGGAGAACCGGAGAACGCGCTGGAGGGTCCACTCTCAACCACAGGCCACGGTGCGTGGGGGTCGAGCGACTCGTATGCGCTCGCCGAGTACCCGTCGGTCGCGGTCGAGGGTCCAGACGCGGACGCGAAGTCGAAGCTGTCGAGCGGGCCGATGTTGAGCGAGAGCGCGTGCGCGCCCTCGTGCGGGCTGTACGACGCCGCGTGCGGGTCGACCGAGCCGTAGTCGATGGCCGGCGCATCCTTGAACGCACTCGTCCAGCCCGGCTGGAAGATGCTCGCGTCCGTGACCTCCGGGAGCGGCTCGTTGTCCGGTTGAAGAGCCCAGCTCGCCACAGGCGCGCCGTACTGCTGCTGTGACGAGAACGCGTCGTAGCTGTCCCACATGCGCTCGGACGGGATCGGCTGAACACTCGAGGCGCGGCGCAGGCCGAGGAACGTGCGGTTGCGCGCGATGTTCCCTACGGGCGAAGGTGCGCGCGATCCGTGCGCGCTGTTTGCGCCGAAACCGAACCCTGCCGGGTTAAACATAGGGTTCGATCCGGGGAACGCCATCTGCGGGGCGGGAGCGGCGAAGAAGGGCACCGAGGGCAGTGCGATGGGGTGTCCGGGGTGGAAGAGCGTCGATGGCGGGGGAACTGATGACGGCCGGCGTTGCAGATACGCGGGCGCGGTGGTCTGCTGCGGCCAGGGGTTCATCGAGAAGCCGCCGGACGCGGCGCTTTCCGGGCGCGACATTGCACGCGCCATATCCAGCTGGCGCACTGCCTCTGCAAGCTCCTCGCCCTTCTTGCCCTCGAGCAGGAACTGGGCGACGGCCTCGCAGCGCTCTTCCTCCGCGGGGAGGGTGGGGAGCTTGTCCTTGCGTCTCGCGCTGCCATCTCCGAGACCGGCGGCATCGTCAGCGGCTGCGGCTGCGGCCTCCGCCTTCTTCTTCTTGTTATGCACGGGCCGGAAGCGATAGTGGGGGTAGCGCTCCTTGTGGGCCGCCTTGGCCTTCTTCGCCTCGACTTCCCAGTACTTCTTCTCGTCGAGAGGGAGAGCACGCCAGCAGTTCCCTGATCGCACGACGATCTTAGCAACTGGGCTCAAGCTATCACAGTGGACCCTTACCGATGATCTTCGACAACGATCCGTGGTTGGTCTCGATGGAGCCGGGGACGTGCTTCTGGCGGACGAAGTTCGCGCGGAAGAGCATGAAGGCGTTCGGGGGACGAGGGATGTAGCCTTGCGAAAGGCGCTTGCCAGGTGGCAGGCGGCGACGTGTCGGGGCGCTTGACTGCGGGGCAGTGGGCGGGAACAGCGCACCGGTGGGCGATGGGGGCGATAGGTCGCCGTTCATGTCCTCGTCGCCTTCGAAGTACGTTCTGTGGGGTGAGTTGAGTGGCTGATCCCGTTCCCAGGCTTGACGTGTCAGCCCTACCCGGCCGCGATTACAACCGACGACATACCCATGGCAAGAGATGACCGTCTGCGACGCATGAGCGCGCTACGTGCTGGAGGCATGGCGGCTGGATCGAGACCGGCTGCCCAAACGGAGGGGAGCCAAAGGAGGGAAAGCACGGGGGCCTCCCTAGTGTTCTCCTCTGCTGCAAACGATTTCCTCGCAGTCCGGGATCAGAACGCTGCTCGACGGCTCTCCCAGGACCCGGAAACGGTGCCGGGTCCTCAGCGAATCGCTCAATCTCCCGCGCAAGCGCTCACCGTAGCGACGGCCTGAAGACGACCGCCTCCGTACACCGGCTGAGCTGCTGGGGCATGCGCGGGTGGGAGATCGGCGTGGTGGCGGACGAAGACTCGGAGGCGACGACGGAGGGCAGGGGCGCCTACGCGTGACGTCACGCGATCGGTATGACGACGCTTCGACAGGCTCTCGCTCGACGCCTGCCACGGCCGCTCACTGCGTTCTCTCACTCTCCCCTGCGCCCTCGAGACTTGCCTCTCTCGGCCACGCCTCTGCTCGCGTTTCTCTGCCGACTCACTCGATCGTCGACTCTCGAGTGCTCTCTGGGCTGCCGCCACCGACTCGTCTCGCTGCTCTGTCCCGCCCATCGCATCCCCTACGCGAGGGCACTTGTGGGGTCCGGCATGGGCATACCATCGTATGTCCAACGCTTCTCTCTGTCTGCTCAATCTCTCACCAGACTGCAGTGTGAATCGCTCACGCGCACGCAGCCACCGCTATCCGAGCCAGCCGCGCCTGCACTGCAGCGGCAACCGCAAGCGACTGCAGGCAGCGCCGTCCGTGCGCCCGACATCTGCGCTGCAGATCGCGTTGGGAATGGCCAGCCGCGATTGCGCTGTCTCGGGGCGTGCTCAAACTACGTGCCCAACACAGGTGTGCGGGCTGCCCGCGGCCGCCCTCCTCTGTCGTCGGTCCTGCTCACGGCCAGGGCTATGTCCCGGAGGCACATCCTGTCGTGAGGTGCGCACTCGGCTCGCTTCGACGCGATCAGCCTAGACGCTTACCCCGCCTCTCTCAGCCACCCCCGCCAAACTCGACGCCCATCCCTGTCCGTTCGCATTACCCGCCTCCCAGCCGCCGGGGATGCGTTCCCGACACTCGGAGGACGTGGCCGTTGCACGCATACAGCCACGCCTCCCGCCCATCGCCCGCAATACCGCGCACCGGGCAACACTGCGCCGGCCCCGCTTCCGCGTTCTTCCGCCGCCGTCTCCCCGCCGACGCGCTCCGCCGTTGGCCATACGGGAGAGATACCCAGGGCCGTGCTTGTGGTGCGTTTGCGTGCCGTTCGGACACGAACTCCGCCCGGCATATCGCTTTTTCAGGTCTTTGCAGCACCAAATCGCCCGTATCATCCTCAAAACCCACCAGAAAGCCTCGAAAACGCGACCGGAGGCACGGCCGAACCACGGCGCGTACACCCGGCGCGTTTCCCGCGCGGTACGAGACGAAAAATTTTCCGTCATCTCGTGCAGTTTCATGGGCAGCAACGGAGAAGGGCGCATTCCCGCCCGCCCTCCCCGCCGACCGCCACGCGCTTCGGCCCCGAGGCTCTCCTGCATCCCCGCGACCGCCCGCAGTCGCGTCCGAGCGCGCGGGGACGGTTTGAATTTCGACCGTTTTGCAGGGAAAGCGGAGATCGCGCCCGATCGAGCCGCGGGCGCGTCGCGAACGCGTCCGTCCAGGGCTGCACGGTGGGCGGGGGAGGAGAGTCCTCTCCGACGTCGTTCACAAGTGACAGGGGTGCTCGGCACCCGTTGGCGGGCGAGGTACGTCCCCGCGCCTCGCGTCCCCTCGTAGTCGTGCGGCGCCCGCCCACTCTGGCGCGCCCTCTCAAGCATACCGGCTGGCGCGCGGACGGGCGTGCATGGCGGCCGAACGCCAACCTCCTGCGCGCCCTCGGCGTCCTCGGCAGACGGCCCGCCATGCTCTTGTCACCGAGCACCTCGCGGAGCAACAGTGCGCATCGAGCCCCGCGCCACCCGGCCGTAGCGCGCATCGGGTGCGTGCAAGCTATGCTACTAGTACTCTACGCTAACCTGCCCCACCTATTAGCATCCGGCCTCAACGCCCGGCCACGCCGCTCGCGCTTCGTACGCGCCGGCACCCCCACGGAGACGTCGCGCACGGGACCTAGATGCACTGTCAGCCAGACGTGCTGCGGAGAGTGGCAAGCGAACGGTACGCCCTTTCGGAGGTCCGCGCAGGCCGAGTGGACGCAGGGCGTCGCCGTCGAAGCCGAGTGTATGTCGTCGCTGTGGCCAACGATGCCCTTGAGCGTGGCGAACACCGTCGAAGCGCAAACTCACCGGGTTGCGTGCGGCGGTGCGCTGCCGTCTTCGAGTCTATGGGGCAGAGCAGAGCGGGGAGCGGGATGTGGGCCTCGGGGAGGCTGGCACGCTGCTCGACGCCGACACGGGCGGGATATATACGCGTCCGCGGCGCCGCGCACGGACCTCCGGCACGCAGACATCATCCGCTGTCCGCCGTTCCCCCGCGTCCGTGTGTACGCGCGGATGGCAGTGGTCCGCCCGCGTCGCTTCGCGCTGCGCCGCGGCTGTGTCGCTACGCACGAGTCCGGACCGCAGGAACGTCGAGGGGCGGGCGGGTGTTCGCCTGGTCGTCTGAAACGCGCCCTCTGCGGCGGCGTGTGCCCGATGTCGTCTTTGTGCTCGGGGCACCGAGGGCGCAGAAGGGGATTTCGGTGGCGTTCGCGAGCTTCGCGCTCGCGGTGAACTGACCGAGTTCGTGCGCACGCTAGGTCGCTGGGACGCGTGCGCTCGCCTCTCTGCTCAGTCGAGCTCCCTCGCCACGGGCTTCGCAAGGCGGGGGGACGCATCCCAGAGAATGCACGGCACGGAACGCGACGCCAACGCCCCGCCCGGCGCCCTCGATGGCACGGCAGGCACGCTCCCCGCATGCGGTGTCGGATCCACGCCCGCTCAGCCCCCGACTCCGGGTCTTCCCCTCGCATCATGGGGCGGCGCTCGGCGGAGCGCCGCGATGTGTCTCTTGCTGTGCGACGCGAGCCCGTCCGCCAGGAGGGCTGAATGCGAACCGGAACGCGTGAGGCTGCCGTCGTCGAGCCTTGTTGCCCCGGCGTGCGAGCGCGGTTTTCGACTTCGAGACGGGCAGACGGATGCAGGCCGCGCCGTCTGGCGGCGGCGAGCGTTCTCTGCCAGTGCACGTAGGTACTAGCCTAGCAAATATATTCTGTTTCGTGCCGTGAACCTCGCGGCTTGCATGTTTTTGGATTGGACGGTGCTGGGAGAGGCATTCCGCTGTGTCGCCCGCTCCCGGTCCTCCGCCCGCGACGCGGCGTGTCTTGTGGCACGAAGATTGCTAGCTACGCGTCGCATAGCGGCGGCCGAGCGAATGCGGCGGAGCGACATCGCTTCACGCGCGAAACGGAGAGGAGGGTGCGAGTAGATCGACCGGCGCCCGTAGGCGTGTTTCAGCGGAAATGACGGCGAGCAAGAGGACACACCCGTTCGTTGTCTGCCGACCGTGCGCCCTTGTCCCGGGCACGGCGGGCGCAACGATCGCGCGGACGGGCGATGGTAATGGCACACAGAAGTGGCTTCGAGATTCTGTCCTCTGAATTGGCGTATACGGCACGAACACGCTGAATATACAAATGACGAGTTGTCTACAGCTCGAGCGCACTCGCCCGCGCGATCGGTCCGCCGTACACTCGTGATACTCGCACATATGACGGCTGCCGAACCGTGGCGCGAATCCTGGCGCTGTCCCGCCGACTTGGAGGCGACTCTCATGCCTTGCAAACTGCACTGCCGGCGGCGAGGCGCGGTTGATAACGTTTACAGCCTTGGCGATTGGGCACGGGCTGAACGCAAACCGTCTGTGCCTCAATGCCCGGTGGCACGGTTAGAGCCAGAGCCACAAGCTCGGGGGTCTGCTTTGGCGATGTGTACCATTACAGCGGGACGGACTCGGGTCAGCAGCCAAAGGGCGGCGAGAGATTCCCTTGTGAGCTCTCAGATCTCAGCAGCGAGGGCGTACGATTGGTTGAGGAGCGTACCTTTTGCCACGGTTCACGGGCGTGTCGATACAGCCCACTGGCGAGCGGGGTCGTTCCCCAGATTGGCCAGCCATCACAGACGAGGGTGCGGGGTTCCATACGTGACCCTGCAACGGATACACTCGTTTAGCAGGTGTGAGCGCGTGCTATCCACGCAGCTACGTACCGCTTTGCGATGGCGGGCAGCCAGTGTTTCTAGCGCAATCGCATGTTAGTGATTCTGCCCAAATCACCGCGTACGGGTGCGCGTCGGCCGCCTGTGGACATACCGAGGCCTGCGGTTCGAGGCGGAACGACTGAATCTCAGGCCACAGACTGCTCGAGATGTACGGGGCAACTTCGCGACTCACCCGCCATGCGGACACATTTTATGCAATCTGTGTTACAATCGGGCCGTCCCGCAGTCTATCCTCGTCTTTACAATGAGCTTGAATATGCGGTTCATGGGCAGGCATGTCGGCGTCGCTCCAAGACCAAGGATGCTGGTGTTATTCTTCGTAGTGATCCTGCAGGGCAGACGGGACGAACAGAGTAGTATTGTAGCAACATCTCCGAGGGACACGGAGGCCGCTGTCCAACCGATCGCGGCGCCCGCACGTTCGCATAGGTGGCGACTATACGTGCTTCATGCCGAGTACGTGAGCGGGTGCAGCAAGACGGGTGTGATACAGTCTTTACTTACACAGCACCCGAGCGTGCACAGATGAATTCATACGGACGAGATCCTAGGACGCTCTCGCTATTCAGCATATGGTCATGTCGTGAATGTACCGTACTCACTCTATCCGCGAGTCCTGCGAAATTTGGGGAATTCCTGACGCCGCACGGCTTACAACGCAAGGTACGGGACAACGGCGGCTGCTTTGCCCCTCGCGGTTGCGTAATAAATGCCGACTGCTGTTATTCTACCCGGTGAAGCTGTACGAGAATACTTCGACGCGTACGTGCTAGGCTCGGATCTATCAGTATGCTGGCAGGGCGTCGCTAGAAAACGTAACTTCTGCAAAACGGCGGGGTCGCCAAAACGCATACCTCGCGGTGCGGTGAGCAAGATCCGCGGCGACATACGGCCGCAGGTCTGGTTGCGGAAGCTCGGCGATGGGGCCTGCCGGACGACGTCGACGGTGCAACACCCAGGGACATCCAGATCCGGGTGAGGCGTGCGACCGGCTCGGCTCGAGAGGAAAAGGACCGGCGCTGCGTCAAGGGCGGTAGCGAGTGTCGACCCATCGTAGACTTGGCATTCCCGTGGCCTGCACTATTCCGGCGCGGAGACGACTATTGCAGAGCCCGGCGCATGCTGGAAGTGGGGAAGTCGTTGCAAGAGAGCGTCGGACAACTTCACTTGGGTTGCAGGCGCGAGTAAGGCCATCGAGCTCCTAGAATGGGACAGAAATACAGCAAAGGCAGGCAGGCGGCCAAAAGAGCCGGCTGGACAGTCGGGCGATGGACGACCCTATCGTGAGTGAGCCGGAGCTGTCGATCGCGTCCATCCAGTTCGGCGGCTCGATCTACAGCCCAAATCCATGGCGTAGAGAGTAAATTGAGGTTTTCGGCAGCTTAAACGCCATGCATCGCATTCTTCAAGAGTGGATATTCAAGCCGGACGTGCAGAGAGTGTTGTGGGCGTCGGAGAGTGAGCTGCGAGTGCCGGCAGCGCGCAAACGTTGCAGCGGGCGCCTCAAATCACACCGGCTGCCTAATCTGGCACAAATGGTTAGATCAACTCGCGCGACTCGGGGTCTGTCGATCCGGGTCCCTTCGCGCGACATGGGTTTCCCGGACCGCACCAGTTCAAAGGCCACGTCGCGGCGCTGCTCAGCGATCTCTGGCATATACCGCACCGGTGGTGTCTACTTATCGCGAGGAGAGAGGATGGAACACAGTCGGCCAAAGTAGGCGGGCAGTCATCAGCAAAAGTGCAAGCGCCCGCTAAAGGATTGTAGGCATTGCAAACTCGGCGCGCATCTGCAAGCGCTCGCTTTCGCTTGGAAGGGCTTGGGAGGACCGGGCGGGGCCTCGCAAGCGATATCAAGGCCACACCGTGCAGGAGGAGATTACGTGTAGTCGTATAGCATCGTATTTCACACACTGTACGGGCTCGAAAAAGCGGTCGGTCGCCCACCCGCGAGATCTCGAGCCTCCCAATGACTGGCGCTGGGTGACCGTTAAGTACGGAGTACTACTTAAGTACATGAACACGACCCCAGTCACTGCGGCACGAAGCCTAGATACTCGTCGCCGCATTCCCGGGCATCTGACGGCTCGCCGTCGTCGCCTGAGCGTTCGTATCGGCCGGGTACGTAGTCTCATCCGAGATACTAGTACAGCTGGGGGAGTCGTCGGACAGGTGGTCAGAGTAAGTACTCAGCTTCAGGTCAGACGCGAATAAGTAGGTCGCGTTTGCTAGATTTAGCAAGCGAACTGCCTTTCAAGTCATTATTCATTCTGAATTCAAAGTCCGCATCGCCTTCGAATGGCCACTCCACGCCCTCGGCCCTCAAAAACGCCCGCGCTTTGCTGCTCCCCATCGTCTCTCTTCCCCCTTTCTTTCTCTCTGATGGCCTACAACAGCAAGTGGGATTCAATCGGAGGCTGGTAGGAAAGTTACATGTTCAGTGAGTCGCATATAGTTTGCCTTCCAGTGTCTTGATACTACTGACTTCTAGGGAGACGTCTCTTATGCAGAGTTTCACGGTATGTCCTGCGTGATAACGGCCCGTACCTAACAACAGGACAAGAAGTGCTGACTATATGCGCAGGACCGACGGGCGACCACCACTTCGCGGCGCACGAACAGGAGCTCGAGAGAGAGCGACTGGTCCCTCCAGCAGCGGTAAGCCTACGCCCGGTTCCTTCAAGTGACTGGCCGCACACTGTTCCTCGTCTCGCTCTAGATTGCCTTCGTCTTCACGCGTTCCTCTCCTCTCGCTATGCTCTCTCTCCGTGTCGTTCTCATCTACATCTGGTCTTTAGCTTCAACACTCCTAGCTCCCGCGCTCGCGCTCTCTTCCCTGCATGTCCCCGCGGCCTCACGTCCCCGCGCTCTCGCTCGAGAGTGCCCCTGCGCCCTTGCACTGCGCCTGCTTCCGCCGCGCTCACGTGCTCCATACCCCGGGCCCAGCACCGCCCGCAAGCACGTCTTTCAGTCTTCGCGCCGCCACGCGCGGGCCGGCGTCGCGTTCTCGTGCTTCGGCGCCCGTGCCCGTAGTGTCGCTCCTGCTGTATGTTAGTGTGTATAATATAATCGTTTTTCGCATCCTTTTGGGCTGTGCCAGAACGAGCACCGGGGCCGCCGGGAATCCATGCTATGGAACCGGCAGCCCAGATTATATTTTATAAAACTGAGTGCATACACTTGTGACTCTATAGAATATCTTCAATCGTATGTAAGGACCCGGTCCGCCCGAGGCGATCCCGAGCGACCAGGGCGATTGTAATCGTAGCCGAGAGGGGGGGGAACGCTATATAAGGCGTGTCCCTGTAGGTCGGGACATCGTAAGCGATTTCGCCCATTGTAAGGGCTTGCGAGCGCTCGCAAGGGCTTGCAAGCCTGTTGCTGTTTTGCTGATGCATCAGCAAAATCCGGGGTCGCCTTATTGGCCCTTAGCTCCTTGTAAATAACCTAAGAGCTCCCCAGAGATTAATGCACCCTCTCGACATACAGCCATGAGACTCTTCTATAATAGCTCTTCTTCATAACTGGTATACTTATGCTCTGAATCTATTGACCCAAAGTCGGGAAGGTGTGGTTGAACTCACAGCTCGCAATGCGGTATCAAGAACTCTCAATATGCTCAGCCAAAAGATCTCGTTCTGCAGCCCCCAAGGCGCAAATGCACCCACAGAGCGGTCAAGCCTGAGATCACCTGAAGCTCGCAATCTCGGAGCATGCCGCTACCTCAAGCATCGCCTTCCAGGACCTAAGATGGAACCAAACCGGTCAATCGCACCTGCACAGGCAGACGCAAAGCCCGCGCAAGTGTCAAAGTGAGTCCACCCCGGAGTGAGTGAGTGCGGAGAGCATGGGGATCAAGAGGCCCAGAAGCCAAGGAAACGACGGACGAAATCCCGAAATAAGGCAAGTAAACAGATATATTGAACCTCCAACAGCGGAAAGGACATGCTAAGGGCGATCAGAGAAACGGCAGGATGTAATGAATGAAAGCGGGATAAGACAGAAAGAGCCTCAAGGGCGACAGAAACACAGACAGGAAGCTGGTACTAATAAAACGGATAACGCGAAATGGTGGCATCAGGACAGTGACAACGCCGCAGCCCCGAGACGGCGCAATGCAAGAGCAGCAATCCCGCGGCCTGGCAGGCAAGCATGACGCAATGGGGCTGATGTACGGGCTCGTTGGCTGGCATGAAGGGCGTGTAGACGAGGGCGTACGGCGGCGACCAGAGCGCGGACGTGGGGAGGCGGCGGAGCATCCGGGGGGTCGTAGTGTTGCGGCGGTCCTGCGACGACGATGCTGGAGATGTAGAGATTACGATGGGAGTGGTATGCTTGGAAGGAAGAGGGTTCAACCGATACGGGAGGGCGAAAGAGGAGCGTGAGAGATGCAGGGCTTTGATGGACAATCACCACACCGTTGAGGGCGACGACGAGAGAACGAGTGCAGCCGTTGAGGGCGCAGAGTGCGGGAGAGTCGATGTACGGGGCTATCAAACCTGCGAAGGTCCTTGTCAGTTAGGAAGACACAACGGAATACAATGAACAAACATTTATTGTTCAACGAGGTCAGCGAAGTCGAAGTCCTCTACCTGCATCGGGTCAGCGTTGGCGACAGCGAGCGGAGCCGGGAGCTGAGCACGCTCAATGGCTACATCCAGAAGTCGCTGACGGACGTCGGGGTCGAGCTTCTCGACAGTTCCGACGAACTTCGCGGTCAACCCGCCCGAGTTGGTGATGCTGAACTCGACGTCTTTGCTAGTCTCCTTGCCCTTCTTGGCGTCGAAGACCTTTGACGCCACCGGCCGGTTATCTTTCTTGTCGTATGTCACTCTCTTCATGCGCCAGAGAGTCGCCGCCCGGAACGCCTGATAAAGAGTATGAGCAATGTTGGAATACCTCTAGTACAACACGCAGCTTGAACTTACCGCAACCGCCGCTAAACCAACCGCTCCCCACGGGTACTTATCCTCCGCTTTCTTGTACAGCGCGGGGACGTCGACAGCACCGTGGATCGCCTCCATATGGAAGGACAACGAGTTGATGACGAACGAAGAGTGATACAGTCCCTGGGTGAGGATGTATGAGAATGAGAATCGAGAAAGCACCAGAAACGTACCGTCTTGTCTGTGCCGTCGGGGTCCTCGTAAAACAGCCTGCCGCGTTGAAGAACCTTTGCGCAATACGCGCTGCGCGCGTCGGCCGTGGCGTATCGAGCGGGGTCAGAGGCGAAGAACGTCTCGAAAGAGCGCAGTGCAGTGCTGCCGAAGATACCGCGCCACTCATAGGCGCGCTGATTGACCTACAAGAAAGATGATGCAAACGCACTCATGGGATGTATAGACAACTTACGATAGACATCACGACGTCGCCGGCCTGCACGAGGTATCCACTATCCTCGCCGTACACAGCATTCCAGATCTTGCGGACGATTGACACCGTGACGATGTCAGACATCGGCCACGGGTTCTTGCGAGAACCGAGCCAGGCGAAGAGCGTCGGAAGGAACACATCCTTCCACGCGTTGTCGACGTGGACCAGCTCCGGGAGGTCCGAGTTCTTGGCCGTACTAGAACTACTGGAACGCGCCGACTTGGCACCAGGGTTCTCGGGAGGGGCGTTGTGCGGTTCGTCTTCAATCTCGATAGCCTATAGGGGACGTGAAGCGCGGCGATGGATGTCATAGGAGCAGGGTGTCTCACCGATGACTTCGTTGACCCGGCCGAACCGGACACACGACTCCCCTCCGACTTGACCGAGCGCGATTTCGCCTTCTTCTTCCCGGGGGTGGACAAATCCACCTGCTGACACTTGACGATAGCCTAATGAGAGCGTTATGAGCGGAGCCTAAGATGTGTGCACTGTACTAACCTCACTGGTCAAACGTGCACCGTTCTTTGCCGGGCTGCTCTTCGCGGCCTCTTCCTCGACTCCCTCATCCTCCGTCGTCACGAAGCCACTCTGCTCCGGCTCTTCGGGCTCCACCTTGACCTTGGGCGCTGAAGCAGCCGAACGAGCCTTGGACTTCTCGCTCGACTGGGACTTCGGGACGGGCTTCTCCTTCTGCTGTGGCTTCTCGCCCTCGTTCTCCTGGAGCTTCGCTTCGTCTGACGTCTTGTTCTTTGCAGAGACCGGTCGCGGCCTGGGTTGGGATTTCTTGGCCAGTGCTTTCTCCTGCTCGACGTAAGGAGTCGGGGGTACGGCGAAGGTGCGCGGCGGGTTCGAGGCGGTTGACTGAGATGCGGTAGAAGCTGACGATTGAGGCTTTACGTTTTGCGCCCAGGACTTGACGCGATTCGAGCTCCTACTCCCAGTGTGGCAGGGCAGAGCAGAGCGGCGATACGAGAAGGACAGGAATGAGTAGGCAAGTGGGAGGGTGTGATCGATTATCTTACTTCGTAGTGGCAGTGTCGGTGCTAAGCGCCGACTCCGAGGAGGTGCCGTCCGACTTCGCTGCCGCCTTGATACTCAGCTTTGCTGCCTGTACGCCAACACGCAGCGACTCCTTCGATGTCTTGAGCTTCTTCCGAGGGACCTTAGGCGTCTCGGGGCCAGACTCCTGCGCGGAACTCTCCTCTGCATCCGGTTCCTGTAGGCGATGGGGTGCAGGAGTTGGTGCCTCAGAGCCTGAGTACCTATCAAGATCGTTCTGCTCGTTCGCCGGCGGTCCCGAAGGGGCCTGGGAGCGCTTTCGCTTTCCCTGGTACGACGTGTGAGAATGATATTCAGGTACGTATCTGGCAACTCACTGATGTGTTCGACACTTTCTGTTTGGAATGCGCTAGGCGAAGCTTCTCTGAGAGCTCTGTCTTCTCCTTGATCTCGAGTTCCAGTGCTGCCAGTTGAGCCTTCGTACGTGCTTCCTCCGCTTCCTGCGCCTCCTTCTCGGCTTTCTTCTTACTCTTGCCCTGCTTCACCTCATCAGATGAACGACGCGCCTTGGGCATGACGATGGCCCCGGGATGGGCGTCAGAGTTAGAAGAACGAGTAGAGACCATGGTGTACGGGGAGAGTGGGCGAGAAGGAGGTGAGGGAAGCACACGTCAGCGGTGTAGGTGGCGGTTCCGGTCGGAAGGGACATTGTTTGCTGACGTTTTGCATTTTATAGCGACAGACGAACACGCGGCGCGCCGGGACAGCCGTCGCTGGGGCGGCAAGAAACAAGCGAACTTGGCGGCGGGCTGTAAGGTCTCCCACGCCCCATGCTTTGCACCTGACGTTCTACTGACGGCGATGAAAACCCACAGAAGATATCTAGAGGTTCGCCCCCCGTACCTGCCCCCCTTAGAGGTCCCGAAAATGTGCTCGACCAGGTGCGGAGAACCCTCTCGCCAAGCATATACTCGCTCACTCTACGCCTTAGATTCACTTCGATTCCAGAGCCTACCGTCCTCGTCCGCCACGTCCTGCGCTACGAGTACAGATACTACACTTTCGCGGACGGCCGCAAGCGTTGCGTCCATCCCGCAGGAGGAACACCTAGTCTGCCCCTTCCATGCACTGCTTCCACCCGGCTCTTGGCGCACGACGATGTCCTTGCGATAGTTTTTGACCACGTACGCGCACAACAGGACATCAAGCGAGAGCGGAAGGGACTTCTATCTATGATGCTAGCAGCGAAATGCTTCTTCCATCACGCTTGCTCCATTTTGTGGAGCAGGCTCGACGCCTCGGACGGCGGATTCAAGGCTCTCGTACACGCCCTACCCCTGCTTCGTTCGGACGACGCCCTGTAAGTCTGCATGCTCCGATGTGTTGGAACTATGACTCACATATAGCGCGGTTAGGTCGGAGCTGCAGCGCGTTCTCGACAGGTCGTCGGATTCAAACGCACGCAGCGCATGGCAAAACTTCCTCTACTACGTCTCGCACACCGAATCCCTCGAGGTGGACGCCGCTGACATCGAGCCTGGGCTCATCCCTATCCTGGCGACAAACGCTGGACTTCTTCTCCCCAAGCTCAAGAAGCTAAGCTTCAATGCAGCGGCCCGCGCTAGCAACGATCTACTCTTCTTGGTCGGTCCTAACCTACGTTACCTCGAGGTGACTATACGAGACCAGTGGCGCCGGATAACCGAAGACGCGGAGATCGATGAAGCGCTCCCCCAGTGGAACGAGCGTCTCGTATCGAAGATATCCATTCTATGCCCCGCTATCCGCCACATTTCCGCCAAAATGAGCAGTTTCCATCTGGGGGACACATCTACCCTTGCGTACTTAGAGCGTCTGCACCAAATTCCAGTCCTTTCCACGTCGGATGCCGGTACGTTGTACTTGTCCGCCCTCTACGCGTGCGTACTCACGAGGTGATGAACAGTTTCCGCACCCCGTCCTAGCATCTCGCTCGACCACATCACGCTCTCTTTCTGCTCAGGCGTGCACGGCCTCGGTCCCTGCTTCCGGATCTTGTACTCCTATCCGCTATCCTCCCTCCGCGCCGTGGACATAGAATGCCTGGGGTATGGACGGCCCTGGAGGATGGACCTCACCGCGGCAATCCAACCCCTGCTGCAACTCCCCCTTCTTGAACACGTCAACATCCGACTTCTTCGACACGTCTCAGCTCTCGTAGAGAGCCAGCTGCTCCACATGGCAGCCGCCTGGCCCCGAATACTCAGCCTCAAGATCCAGTTTCTGGAGTCCCCCTACATACCACACCCGGACATACGCTGTCTCGGCACCCTTGTCGACCTCTGCCCCTCCCTCGAACACATATCCCTCCCCGCCCTGACTGTTGTCGACGGGTGGGATCGGCTCCCTATCTGCATGGTTCCGAACTTCAAGCTACAGGTGATCGACCTCAACGCGGTCTTCATTCCCCCGGAGATTTCCCGCGTCGTCGTCATTGCCGCGCTACGCGATGCTTTCCCGCTATCAGAGTGCGTCGTATCGCGGAGGAGTCGTAGGCCTTAAGATTGGTGAGTTGCACCGCCGTAACAGGCCCTCTGTAGGTGCAATAGTACTCACTGCCTTCTTAGTCCTCCCGTGGCTGCCCTTATGGCTTCAAATACCCGTAGCCTAATTCCCTTCTAGTATTGATTGATCAGACGTCTGAATGTCATAGCGGTTTCGTGGCTTTTGCATGCTACGTACAGTCTAACGGCCCTCGAACACATTCGCTGTGAATGAAGAGAACGAGGGGTTGATTCGAGTTAGGGTGTGCGTAGCGGTCTTCAAACCAGGTGGTCAAGTGCGGTCGCTGATCTTGATCCCGTTCGTACACGCGCGCTTCCCGCGTGAGCAAGTCTCTGCCGTACCCTCATCTCACTCTTGCTTTGCACGCGCTCCTCCTGCTTCCCGGCACATCGCCCGTCCCTGTTGCACAGCACTGTATCCACTGTGCACTGCAGATCTGTCGGCCCTCTTGCTCGCGCCAGTACGACGTCGCCAACAACGATACACAAATTGATCGCCCCTCCGCGCGGACGGTCTGCTCGCTGCCTGCAAAGTCCTCCGACAGGCCGCACGCTATCTTTCGGATGGGGTATGGATGGGACGGTGAACAGGAGGGTAAATGAGACTGTGAGTCAAAGACCTAAGGTATGCAAGATTGTCTAGCATGAAGGCAGTAGATTTGACCGAGGGTGAAGGCTACAGTGCCTATGTCAAGTCGCGCGACACCGGCGCGATCACCTCGCCAACCTCCCAGGGGCCAAAGAACATGTCTCCGGACCTCGCGCAAGCTTGGGGAGGACCATATGCAACAGCGTGGTGCGCTCTGTCGCTTTTTCTGCTGACTCACGGCTCACTCTTGCGATATCCTCAAGCCTGTGGACGACTTCTACTAAAATCCTGTCGCAGGCGCGTCATCACGAGAACAGCGAGGTGGCGATATCGCCCGTGGGCGGCGAACTGAGCGTTCAACCGCATAAGTTCACGCTTCTCTTGGTCTCTGCTCAGATACCACACCGTCCGCCACCACACCGTCCGCAGTGCCGGCGTAGCGCATCTACGCTCACGACTTTGCGAACCCCTCTTCCTCGCGGGAGCGCCGGTCGCTGCCCGCACCCCATTAATACTCGCGCGCGGTCGCGTTCACCATCTTCCGCAAGCACGACATCTTCAGGAGCCCCACGCAGAGCCGTGGAGGGCGCAAGCGAGCGCCGCAAGCGGCTTAAGGCAAGCGGGAGAGAGGAGCAAGTAGTGTAGGAGCGCGCACCTGCGTCCGAGGTGAGCCAGACGGCCAGCATTCACAACGTGCTGAGCTCCGCAATGCAGAAGATGACTGACGATGGCCCATCATTGCAGTGCCATACCTGTCACTTAGTGCGGTCGCGAGCGGGAGCTGCGCGCCGTTGAAGACGACCACGGCCGCGTTCTCCGCGCAGGGCTCGCTCGACACGCGCTCCCCATCCTCGTCCTCCGAAGCAACAACGTCGCCGATGGACCTAAGCGGGCCTTAGATCGCACGCACACTACTCTGGGAGGACCACGCGGCCCTGGACGAGGACAGCCAGTGGTTCAACGTCCTGCGCACACCCTACGCCGAGGTGTTCGCGGCCCTCCGCCCCGTGCGCATAGGCTGCATTGGCGGGCGCGCCGGGCCGCACGCGGACTGCAACTCTATACGTGGGATCCGAGTCATCGACCAGCTGACGCGCCGTATCCGCGCGTACGGATATCCTGAAGCAAGCCGGCAGGCTCATCAGTAGACACGTCGTTCAGGCCGACTACGCCGCCACGGGCTGCACTCTCGCCACGGTCAAAGCAGGAGAACGAGCGCTGCGCATGCCCTTCCACTCCGACACGCAAGATGAACGAGGCGTCGACGCCCACCAGCGATGACTCTGCGTGGTACGAGCGGCCGTTCGAGGAGCGAAAAGACCTGGCCGTGTAGTACGTGCTGTTCGACGAGCGCAAGAACTGGGACAATGAGAAGGGCGACGCCGGCAAGGAAAGCACGCGCGCGGACAGAGTTTCCGAGTCTGCAATCGCTACCGCGGCACCACGATCGAAGGGGATCCTGAAGTCCGCGTCCCGGGTGTCCGTGCGGCTGGTCGGGTGCTGCAATCCCTTTGCGCATTAGCTCCAAGTCCGCGGCACCCGGGTCCACACCGTGCACGCATATATGGGCGTCGCCGCTGGCGCAGACGCTTCACCGCGCGGTATCCGCCATCATGGGCTACGCGAGGCAATCCGGCTGCTGTTGAACTTCCGTGTCTACGGCTGTGCCGGACCGGGAGTGGCAGTGTTAGTGGCCGTGCGTCTACGATACGCCGGCATGGACTTTCCTACTTACCATATACGTACATTCTTTTGTTCTGTACATACTCGGCATCCTGCCATCCCTACCTATGCTTCTGGTACGTTCTACGATGCTCCTGACTATTCTAGACCTGTCTGGAGCTTAGTGTTACTCATCCATGGACATCACATGCCTCGTTCTTACTCATCGTCCTACCTTCGCTCAGTCAGCGTACCTCCTCGCTCAGTCAGCATCCTCTGGACGGTCATATGATCTCTTACTTATGCTTATTCATCGTCCTCCCTCAGTAGTATATAAGGAGGACTCTGCAGGCCTCTGCTCTTCAGTCGTTCTCTCACAGACTGAAGAGTAAGTCCCTCATTACCTATGTGTTTCTTACATGTTACTTACTAGTACTTGTAGCCTCTCTTTGTGCGGCTTACAGGTACAGTACTATGCAATCATAGTCGTTCTCTCACAGACTGAAGACCTCTCTTTGTGCGGCTTACAGCCTTCCAGGTTCAGAGTTCATCAGGTTATGAGCCCTGCGCTCTAACCGGTTGCTCCTCATCGTCGACACCGCGCGCGCACTCTTTGCTCGTCGACCTCGCTGGTTTGTGCACACCCTCCTCCATCTTCCTAACCTCTTGACTGTGCCCGCCGACACTGCTACCAGGGGGACTTTTCTGCGCTCGTGACGCAGCCCTGAGTGCTTTTACTAGCCCTACGTACTCGCACGCACCTAGCTACACAGGCCTTTTATAGTCCGGCCTTTCTTCACATATACTTCGACCAGGCCCTGCACTTGCAGCTGCCAGTCGTCGTAGCCGGGCTCGTTCTGAGCTTTGGACCGGAGGACAACCGTTCGGACCCTCCTTACTATAGCTTTTTGCGTCGGATATCCATACGTACCTAGTAGCTTTCTTGGGCACAGTTGGCGACTTCTATCTGGGTCTTCGGGCATATCGGCTGCCTGGATTCCTGGTGCACCGCAACAGGTGTTCATTTCTCTCTTTCCGTGCACACAGCAAGTCAATCATCGCGCTTCCCTGAACCACTTTGGAGCCCACAACTGCGGAACCCCTGGTCCTGGACTCTGAGGAAGAAGTTGACGCAGACCTCCAAGGCTCTTCTTCTGATTCCTCTGTCGCCGACGAACCATTTGACTGTTCTGGTCGCTTTCACATCTTCGACACAGAAGAACACATCGACCGTCATTACAATCCGCCGGACGACTCATACTACCCCTGCGACGAGCACCCCTGTCCTCATCGCTACGATCAAGGACCTCGAGGAACTCCTCGAAGCTGGGCCGCTCTCGTTCGTCCTCACCAGGTTGGCCATTGGCACCTCGTTCCGCTCCCTCAGTCTGCTCCCCCGTCTCCTACAACCGTTCCTCTCCCAGATTCTGAAGTCTCTTCGCGCTCGCCCTCTCCAACTCCATTCGATCTAGACTTCGGCGAAAACTTTACCGATTCCCCCGAGTTCTTTCTCCTCGTCATGGGGGATATCAAACCAGAATCTGTTCCTGCTCTCTCTTCCGCCGCTCAGTATGCGGACTGGGCCGCGAAGATGAAGGGTTACCTCATGTTCGCCGACTGCTGGGAGGCTATCACGGGCACTCAGCCCGCCGCTACTGATGCGGAAGCCTCCAAGGAGTGGAGGAAGCAAAACAACAAGGCCGCCGGTCTCATCACGATTCGGACCGCGCCTAGCTTCCACTACATCCTGGACTCCGCCGCAACCGTCGCTGGCACAACTGCTACAGCCAAGCAGATGTGGGACGCGCTGCAAAACAAGTTTGGGAAACCGAACAGCGCGCACGTCTGGGGCCTCTTTGAGGCCCTCATCAGCGAAGGTCGCATGTCGGACCAGAAGTCCATTCAGGACCAGTCGAGCAAGATCGTCACCCGCCTCCGCGAGATCTCCACCAATGGGATCAAGCTCGAGGAGACGATCCAGGCCCTCATCCTTCTGTCCAAGGTCCCGGAGTCCTACCGGTCGATGATCTCTGCGCTTATGGCCACGACGGAGCTCGAGAAACTCACCGTCGACGTCATCCTCGCGAAGTCTCTCGCTGAGGAGTCCATGCGCAAGTCCGGACAGTCCGCCTCCCGCGTCTCCAAGACGCAGCCTAAGCCGAAGGGCCCCTGCTCCCACTGTGGTAGTGCGACTCACCACGAGTCCACTTGCTACAAGAAGCACCCCGAGATGCGTCCCAACGGCAAGGGCAATGGTGGGAAGAAGAAGGACAAAGGGAAAGGAAAGGACACTACCAATACCGCTCACGTCGTCGCTCCCGCTGCCAATGTACTTGTAGTCGAGTCCGCAGGCGCCTCCTCCTCTGAGGACGCCTCTATGCACGCTTCTTTCTATCGTGCGGCTAATGCCGCTGGCGTGATTCCTACTCGTTGGCTTATGGACTCAGGAGCCTCCATGCATGTCACCTGGAACCTCGCTGATTTCGCTACTTATCACGAGTACAACGACCCCATTGTCTTCAGCACTGCTGGAAGTGGGAACTCTGTACTTGGTGTAGGCGAGGGTACCGTTAAGGCTGAGACGTACATCGACGGTGTTAAGTGGAAGATCACGCTACCTAAGGTCTGCTATGTCCCTAAAGCGGCCTCGCGACTCTTCTCCACTGGCACTATCGAGCGGCAAGGTTATTCCATCTTCCAAGGAGACGGGAAGATGACCATCTTCAACAGGCTGCCTACGGGCTCTGTTGCTCATGGTGCTACGATTACAATCCCAGGACGTAAAATCCTGGAGGCGCAGTATGTCCCGCGTTCTAATCTCTATGAGTGTGAACTCGAGATCGCGGACAGTCTTAAGCTCGACCTGAACGTTCGTACCTATAAGACCTGGCATCGTCGCTTCGGACATGCAGGCAAGGAGGCTCTCTCCAAGCTTCCTTCGAACGTGAAAGGTGTTGATGCTATCGACCCTGCGGACGGTGAACCATGCGACGGATGCGCCTTTGGCAAATCCCATCGCTCCTCCTTCCCTCCTTCAGAGAAGCGTGCGACTGAGCCCCTTGAGCTCGTCCACACTGATCTGGATGGCCCCATGCGTACCCGCTCGATCAACGGTTACTCGTACTTCGCTGGTTTTATCGACGATCACTCCGGTCTCGCTCGCGCCTACTACCTTAAGCACAAGTCTGACGCCTTCCGTGCGTTTGACGATTACAAGGCGTGGGCTGAGAACCAGACTGGCAAGAAGATCAAGCGAGTCCGTTCTGATCGCGGGGGGGAATACACCTCGAAGGAATTCACCGATCATCTTCGCAAGCATGGGATCGAGCACCATAAGACTATGCCTAAGTCGCCCCAGCAGAATGGACGTGCAGAACGCTGGAACCGTACCGTCGTCGAGAAGGCCATGTCCATGCTTCACCAAGCTGGACTCAGCCACGGTTTCTGGCAGCTCGCTATGGAAGCAGCCGTCCATATCTACAATCGTCAGCCCATGCGTCGCCTTAAATGGCGCTGCCCCATTACGGTCTGGGATGGGACCGTCCCTGACGTGTCCTACTTCCGCGTCTTTGGGTGCAAAGCATATGTTCACGTGCAGAAGTCAGAGCGCGCTGGAAAGCTCGACAAGAAGGCTGTCGAGATGACCTTCGTGGGGTATGAAGCCGGTTCAAAGGGGTACAGATTTTGGAACCCGGCCACCCGCTCTATCGTCGTGTCTCGCGATGTGACATTTGATGAAGAGTCTTTCCCTGCATGTAATACCCCCGGCGATCATCCTGTTACCCCGGATGATAGTCCGTTCCCAGAGTACACCGAGCCGTCTGATGAAGCCTCGAACGCTGATGACGACGAGCTCCCTCCTCTTCCTGTCCAACTTCCTGAGCCTCAGCCTGAGGTTCTGGACCCTCCACCCGCTCCTGCTCCTCCAGCTCCAGAGCCAGAAGCTCCTGCTGAACCTGAACGTCCACCCACACCTCCGCCTGTTCCCCCTCCTCGTCCTGCCCACGTGCGCCGCCGTCATGAGCCAGTGGGAGGTCCTAGCATTGCGCGCGATAAGCCTCATCGCGAGGTCAGACCGCCTAAGCGCTATGGGGACAGTACGTACGGTGATGAACCCCCTGCTCGGGTTGATGCACGTACGGACGCAGATGGTACTCAGCACGAGCAAGCGGAGACTCTGCTCGCTTTTCTCGCTGCCGCTCAGTATAAGGCGGGCTTACCGAATACCCATCGGGATGCCATGCGTTCGCCTGAAGCGTCTAAGTGGCAAGCTGCTGAGAAAGCTGAATATGACTCGCTTCTGGAAAACAAGACCTGGATCCTCGTACCTCGCCCTAAGAACCGTCACGTCGTCGCCAATCGTTGGGTATATGACATTAAGCATGATGGACGGTACAAGGCTCGCCTCGTAGCCAAGGGCTTTACCCAGATCTGGGGGGAGGACTACAACGAGACATTCTCGCCAGTAGCGCGGTTCGAATCGATTCGTTACCTCCTCGCGCACGCCGCGCTTGAGGACTGGGACATCGAGTCTATGGACGTAAAGACCGCGTTCCTGAACGGCGACTTGGAGGAGGAGATCTACATGGAACAACCGGAAGGTTGGGCCGTACGCGGCAAGGAGAACTACGTCTGTTTGCTTAAGAAGGCTATCTACGGCCTTAAGCAGGCGTCTCGTCAGTGGAATGCCAAAATCCACAAGTCTCTCCTTGACATGGGATTCAAACGGACGTACTCTGATGCCGGAGTCTACGTATATCGGCGACAAGGGGGGGATTTCGTTACGATTGTCGTACTCTATGTCGACGATCTACTCCTCTTCGGCGACCGGCCTAGCCATATCAAGCAGGTCAAGGACACGTTGAGCGGACAGTACAAAATGACGGACTTAGGACCAGTCGAGCGTTTCCTCGGTCTTCGCATTACCCGCGACCGTAGCACGCGTACTATCGACATCGACCAGTCGGAGTACATCCAGTCCGTCCTCGAACGCTTCAACATGGCCGACTGCAAGCCGGCTCGCACCCCTCTCCCTGCCGGTGCTGTCTTGGAGAAATCTAAGCAGACCGCCACCGATTCCTTTCGGAAGCGCTACCAGAGTTTGATCGGCAGTATTCTCTACGCAACTCTTGGAACGCGCCCCGACATCGACTTCGCCGTAACGCGGTTGTCCAAGTACAACGCCAATCCGTCTAACGCGCACTGGAACTTTGCTAAGTATATCCTACGCTATCTCCAGGGTACTAAGGACTACAAGTTGCGCTACAACGGGGCGTCCAACGACGGTCTCTTGTCTTACTCAGACTCGGACTGGGCCGAGGACCGCGATGACCGGCATTCCACATCTGGCTTCGTCTTCTTGATGGCAGGCGGTGTCGTTTCATGGGCATCGAGGCGTCAGCCTACAGTCTCCGGCTCCTCGACCGAGGCGGAGTACAAGGCGGCTTCAGACGCTTGTCGTCAGATGGCGTGGCTGAGGACTTTTGGAAGTGAGCTTGGGGACGACATCTCGCGAGCGACTCCCCTGTGTCTAGACAACCAGGGATCGATCTTCCTCGCAGTCAACCCCGCTTACGACCGAAAGATCAAGCACGTAGAGATCACCTACCATTACGTTCGAGAGCAGGTCGAACTAGGGAACACCGAGATCTTCTACGTCGCTTCCGCGGACCAACTCGCCGACGCTCTGACCAAGAATGTGCCCTTCTCCATTCTCGAGCGCTTCAGGCAGGGTGTTGGCTTGGTGTCCTCCGCATCTTGAACGAGTGGGAGTGTTGAACTTCCGTGTCTACGGCTGTGCCGGACCGGGAGTGGCAGTGTTAGTGGCCGTGCGTCTACGATACGCCGGCATGGACTTTCCTACTTACCATATACGTACATTCTTTTGTTCTGTACATACTCGGCATCCTGCCATCCCTACCTATGCTTCTGGTACGTTCTACGATGCTCCTGACTATTCTAGACCTGTCTGGAGCTTAGTGTTACTCATCCATGGACATCACATGCCTCGTTCTTACTCATCGTCCTACCTTCGCTCAGTCAGCGTACCTCCTCGCTCAGTCAGCATCCTCTGGACGGTCATATGATCTCTTACTTATGCTTATTCATCGTCCTCCCTCAGTAGTATATAAGGAGGACTCTGCAGGCCTCTGCTCTTCAGTCGTTCTCTCACAGACTGAAGAGTAAGTCCCTCATTACCTATGTGTTTCTTACATGTTACTTACTAGTACTTGTAGCCTCTCTTTGTGCGGCTTACAGGTACAGTACTATGCAATCATAGTCGTTCTCTCACAGACTGAAGACCTCTCTTTGTGCGGCTTACAGCCTTCCAGGTTCAGAGTTCATCAGCTGCTCTACCGCGTGTTGCACCCCGAGATCGCGCAGGTCTTCGGCAGGGGCGTGGACAAGTTCAAGCGCGAGGTCGAGGAGTGCGGAACCCCTGCTGCGCGCGTACCCGGACCCGCACCTCGAGGGGGAGCCCTCGCGGGGAGCGGCTTCTTGCGCATCTTCTGGGCGCTCATCGACGGCCGATCGGACTCCAATGCGGACACCAGCCGGTGCAAGCCCAAGTTCCGCTTCGAGCTGCCCGGCGACCTCATCCTCGGCGGCCGCAACATCGGCAGCAAGAACCATGCAATCATCTTTTATCGCGGCGAGAATCTGCCGCTCATCGGCGCACGCGAGTACATCTTGTGGAGAACATCGGGCCCCACGGCACCCTCGCGACTGGCAAGGAACGGACGTCCAGTACGCTCACGGCGTGCTGGCTTGCATGGGCCGTAGAGCAGCTGCGCGACGGCACCCCATCCCCCTGAACGCGCTGTACGCGCTAACGCGTTGTGATATCCCGAAGGCGCAGGAATGGACCCGCCTGAGCGAGGGTATCCAACAAGGCATGTACGTGTTTGGACTCAGCGGGCGCATCAAGTGCACAGGCGTAGGATGCTACCAGTGCGTCCATGGCTGTGTCCTACCGACCACAACATCCGCCGCTCTTTCCGCGTCGCCCATCCTCTCCGCCATACAGGTACCCCGCCCCCGCGCGCCCTCAGCCAAGTACAACGCCAATCATGTACCGCAGAAAGGACTCCGGTGGCCGCAACGCGTACTCCTCCGCCGACGCGTATCGCGCCCTGCACTCCCTCCCTCCTTCAACTCGCACTCGAACCCTGCCCCCAACGATTCGAGCGAGGACGAGGCGCACCTCCGCCCCCAGTCCCCGCCGCGACCCCCATCGCAGCGGTGTTCGCTCGTCGCGCATCCTCCGATGCCTCAGGGAGCGCCCCGCTGCCGCTTCCGAAGTCGTTCTCCCTTGGCAATAAACGGATCAGAGAACAACTCGGTGAACGAACAGAGCGACTCCGACATCCCTGCTCCCGCCGGCTTTGCGGGCGTTGACGCAGGCGCAGCAGCTTCGAACACGCGCCCCACCGGCTTCGAACGCGTGCCCCACGTACACGCGCGGTTCTTCCTCGTGTTCGCGCGCCTCCGCCACCTAGACGCAGCCTGTGTCTCCGACCAGCCCGCGCATCCGCGCTCGCAACCACCGTCGTCGCTCTTCCGTCGCGAACGAGTACGCGTCAGAGGCAGAGACCGAGGATGTCACTTTTGCGGTGCCCAGGCGCTCTTTCGTGACCTCGGTCACTTCGCCCATCAAGCAATCGAACCCGTTCGACACGCCCACGGGGTCAGTTCACGGTATGCCCGTTAGTGCAGCGCCACCTCCCGCTAGTACATCAGCTCATACTTTCCTACTCTCCGCTTCCTCGTGTCCGCTCTCCTTCCTGCAGGTGCGTGCCCTCTTCTGTATTCTGCGTTGGCTGGACTTTTCAAACACGCCGCCGTGCACGGCACGCGCGAGTATGGGCGGCCCATTGATTCCCCACCCTGTACGCACTATACTGCCGCCTGCCTTGCGCCCTCGCCGCCCTTGCCTGACCCATCCGCCCCACACAGTGTCCGACGAGCACGCACAGCGTCGCTCCGACACGCGGTCCGGCCAACCTGGGAGCATCGGCGCACGGGATCAGCGGGGGCGGGGGAGGTGCTGACAGGGTGGGGGTTTGATATGGAGATGCTGCTCTTCAAGCAGAAGTCGCATATTGGCAGGATTTCCACATCGGAGACAGCGCGTATTGCCGCTCCTGTGCCTGTATTGAGCCTACAGTGTTCGTCACATGCGGCACACTACTTTACATAGTCCTATGAGCCTCGGCGAGAAAATTGAGTTGCAAGAGGACGGGAGCTATATCAGTGCCATAAAGGCTATCATAATCTGCTCGGAACGCCAACAGAATGCCACTGAGAGGCATCTTGATTGCCATTGGCGACATGTGGCGTAGTCTTAGCGCGTATATCTAGAGGCGATACCCTCGCGTCGAAGTTCGAGCGAGCGCAACGTGAAGGGATTCGCGAGGGCTAGTGGGGATGCGCTTGCGTCGCAAAGGGGGAGCGTGCCAGCTACTTCAAGTTTTGTAGGCATCGACGCTGGATTTTCCTGAGATAGAAGGCCGGCGAGTGAGTGCATGCGCGTGCCGATTGATTATCGCAGAGATGACTGCATGCGTTCAACCAGTTCCGTCCACAGATAAGAGGCTGGCTGTGCGACGGAACACCAGGGTAGGTGGGTGTGGCGCTCCGCACAACATTTTTTAGCCACCGTCGTTTGACGCCCGGCTCTTCTCGCTCTGCACCACCACTCACTCCCTCGACTCAACCCTACGTTCTGCACGCCCTACCCAACTCTCTCCGGCTCTCTATCGACGCATTTACGTGCCACGGCAGCCGCCTTTCAAGGCTTACAGCTACGCCCTAGTGAGTGCAGTCTCTCAGGCCTCCGACATCGCCTGAGGGTACGTTGCTTCGACCCTGGAACTCGGCGCTCAAGCATGTTGGAGGCCTCTCTTCCGCGTGCAGGCATGCTCTAACCGACGATCTGGAATCCACAAGAAGAAATCGATAGCCAGTATGGCCGAAGATCCGCTTATTGACCGCGGTGAGTACTACGCCTTCGACCTCCAGCTTCACCTGAGGGTACGCTGCTCCGACTTTGGAACTCGGCCCGACGGCACGCCGGAGGTCCCTTACGCGCACAAGTACATCTACTAACGCCCCTTACAACCCCTAGATCTCGCAGAATGGTCGGGCTTCCGCAGCGTGCGTAGTTTGTCGCTATGAGGAGCGTATACAACCTGACCAATTCGAGCTTCTGGCCCTTTAGACCCGCCGAGGGACAAAATTCTCCCCATGGGCGCCCATGGCGTCTGAGGAGCCAGTAATCAAGGCGCCCAAGAGCCTTGACCTCTCGTCGCTTTTCGCCACAGCCGCTAAGAGCGCAGTGAGAAAGCTGGCGCGCGGAGATGACTCGGAGGCGCAGGACAACGGGCTCTCTGATGGTGAGCACTCCGACGACGAGCACTCCGACGACGAGCATTCCGACGGCGAGCACCTCGATGGTGGGCACTTCGACGGCGATCTTCCCAAGGTCAACGGACGCGGGGCGCCAGGGAATCACGCCCCCTCGTGTGATTACACGGAGCAGCGCCCATTGCGCCCGAAGCCACCGCCGAGCGACGTGCCTTCCTCATCATACCTACGCCTCGAGGAAGTCGTCACCCACAGCAAGGTCGCTGGCTCGAAGCTACTTCCAGGCGCTCGTGCTTGCGGGCCCTATGTGCCAGTCGCTGGAGTCTACAAATCGAAGGCCTTGGGTGCTAGGTACGCATGCTCCCGTCTGCACCCCTGCTCTTTCTGAAGGATGCCCAGCGACGCTGTTGAGCTGCCTCTCGGAATGCCTCCCGCTTCGCCCGGGACAGTCGAGCTGGATCGAGGTGGGTAGAAGGAGTTACGCCCCTGGAGCTGCCAGCTGACTGGCGTATCAGCCCCTACTAAGCCCGACGAATCCACCGCCGATCACGACCCGGCCCCGCCTGTCTCTATAGAGAACCTCAGGCGCAAAGCACGCTACAAACGTGCGCGCAAAGCACAAAGGGAGAAGGATCGCCAGCGGGAGGGCACGCAGCATAAACGTGCCCTGAAGAAGGCGGCGAAGAGTTACCGGCGCAAAGTGGCACAGGACGCATCGCCCATAACGTTCTCCGGCGAATACTCGTTGAAGACTGCCCCGGTCGCGTCTACGGCTTTCGTCGCCCGTTTGATCCCCCAGAAAGCGGCCGATCGCATGCCCGTGAGTAAGGAGGATGCCCTTCAAATGGGCTTCCGCAATGTCCAATGGGATGGCCGGTGAGTAGGTCTTCGCTTCGTTGTTTTTGCGCTACATCTGTCCCTAGAACGACGATGCCGCTTGTGGACGATGACGGGCGCGTGTTCGCCGTACTTGTTGGACGACCGAAGGCAGACGACTGGGACGCCGCGATGGCGGAGATCCGCGCGCAGCTCGATCGGGCGCGGGAGTTGCTTGTAGACTCGGACCCCTCTGTAAAACCTAAGGATGCGGATCACAGGCGAGGGTGTTTTCCGGTGCTGGCCAGCGGCATTTCGTACGGCGGTGGACAGACGGTGCGGCACATCTCGGCGGTCTAGCCTATTCCTGCCTGTGTCCCTAACATTAACAAATGGCTTTCACAGGCGCCGCGGAATGCAGGGCTGTCTGAACGCGAGCAAAAGGTGGTAGACGACCTGCTCGAAAACCCTGCGATTCAGAGAGTGGCGGCGTTCGGTGACAGTAGGGCCCCATTTTGCACCGATGCCGCGCCGTTCGCTCATGCCTTTCTTCAGTAGCATTCCAGGTTTATGCCCCGCGCCTCTACACCTACTATCAGGAGACCATGCACGCGCTGCTGGAGAAGCACCCCCACCTTCGCAAGAACTTCCCAAAGTCGGTGTTTGCCAACATTACGTTCAACCTTGGGCCTCAAACCGTTACGTATCGGCACACCGACCAGGGCAACCTGCCCGCGGGGTGGTGTGCGATCACCGCGGTTGGCGACTTCGACCACACCTCAGGCGGACATCTCATCCTATGGGATGCTCGCATGATCATCGAGTTCCCCTCAGGCGCAACCGTTCTTATTCCCTCCGCCCTCCTTCGCCATTCGAACACGACGGTCCAGGCCCATGAATTCAGGTACTCACTTACTCAGTACTCCGCCGGGGGCCTCTTCAGATGGGTGGAATGCGGCTTCATGTCGCAAAAGGCCTTCGACGCTGCGGGGAAGATGCACAAGATGACTGGGGCCGAGCGATGGCTGCGCGGGCTAGATATGTTTAGTACATGGGAGGAGTTCTGCAGGGATGAGGAGGATTAGGTCCACCGTCACAGAACGGGCCCGCGGCGTAGTACGCTGATCATCCACAAGGCATGTTGCGATTACATCGCGTTGTTGCATGCATGCTGTACAGATAGGGCTGTGAGAGGCTGCGGGACTGCGAGATTGGAGAAGCTAGGCCTCGCCTGAGAAGTGCGGACGCCGCGACGACCCTCATCCCGCTCATCGTCGCACCGTGACATATCGGCACTGCCGCAGAGCTTTCGAACCTCGACATGCTGTGACGGGCGTGGATGTTGATTCGCATCTCGAGCTTCTCGTCGCCACTTGCTTTTTCGCCCTCGTCATCCAGGCTCATATTTATACGTCGCCGCCCTGCGCTGGAGCGTCAGTACGCACCGTCCTACGCACTGCTCTTTGCCCATCGCTTCAACCTAACATGTTCGCTTCCCTTACTGCAGATTCCCTACATCCCTGTCCGTGCTGTCCCCGCGTTCTCAAGAACCGGACTGGCTACACCCAGCATGTCAGAGCCATGCACCCCGAGTGGGACCCCGACATGCCTCCGCTCCTACCGCCTGACTATGACTCGGATTCTGACGACGAGGGCGACGAAGACCACGATGACAACCCGGACGACTGCTCCCATGACGGCCGGGACAACCACGCGGACACCGATGGGTTCGCGGTGGCTGGCAGTACCCACCACGCATGTACGTCTGATGATCCCTGCTCAAACATCGCCCAGGCTAACTGTCCTCGCGTTCTACAGTGAATGCACGGGACGTCTCATCATCCCCACCTCCTCCCTCAGAGTGCAGCCCCATTCTGAGTGTGCGCTCGTTCGGTGCCGAGAGTAGCCCGTAGTAAGCATAGCAAAGTTATGGCGGGTTGATCGCCCATCATGGGGCTCTGACGATCTGCTCCTGCTGTAGCTCACCGCGCCCCGAAGTTGCATGCGGGGAATACCATCCGAACGGACTCTCTTCAAGCTCCGATGCCGAAGGTATGTCATCGCATGGCTGTTGTGCCGACCGCCGGCGTGAGCTACTTGACAATGTGAACAGCAGGGAGCACGATGCATACGGCGCTGCAAAGTCCATCCAGACACTCAGCGTTTGAGAGCTCCAGCCCTGAGAGCTCGAGCTGCGGCGACGCGCCGCCCCATTTCCAGCGTACGTCATGCGGCCTGCTAGCTCATGTTGCTGATGACCTGTACTAACATGCGCATAGCTCCGCAGAGCCTGTTCGACGAAGATTTGTACGAGGATCCAGGCGTAAGCGATGCTGCTGAAGGCGACGACGATTTCCTGGAGCTCAAGGTGTCCTACGAGTATCACCCGGTAGTCAACGGTATGTCTGTCGCGCTGTCCCGGACGTCGCAGTCAGAGCTCACCGAGGGCTGATACAGGGAGTCCATGCGACAGTCAAGGAAACCCCCTTGGTCCCGGGGCCGCGCCTCAGCCCCTGCCGACGCGAGAGCAGAACGATTGGTTCCCGTATAAGGACCGGGTGGCGTTCGAGCTTGCGGACCTGATCTATCGAAAAGAACAGATGCCGGCGAGCAACATCAACGCGTTGCTTGAGCTTTGGGCAAGCAGCCTCGCGCCGCACAGGGACTCCCCGCCCTTCCGCAACCAGGCAGAAATGTATAGCACCATCGACAACACTCCCCTCGGTAGCGTCAAATGGCAAAGCTTCAGCATCTCTTACAACGGGACGATCCCTGAAAGCGACGTCCCGAAGTGGATGACCGACGAACACACCGTGTTCTTCCGCGATCCTCGACAGATCGTCTGCGGTATGCTCCGCAACCCCGAGTTCAAGGACGAGATCGACTACGCCCCGCTGCGAGAGTTCGCCCCTGGAGGAAGGCGCCAACTGCGCAATTTCATGGGTGGCGAGTGGGCATGGAGACAGGCCGTAAGCATTCCTATCTATCTCGAAAACCTGATACATCCTGAGCCGCTCAATGATATTTAGAACATCATCTCTGAGAACCCATCCAGCATGGGGGCGTCATTCGTGCCCGTCGTACTCGGAAGCGACAAGACCACCGTTTCTGTCGCAACCGGACAGAACGAATTCTATCCGCTCTACTGCTCGATCGGCAACGTGCACAACACAGTGCGGCGCGCCCACCGAAACGCCGTCGAAGTTGTGGCCTTCCTGGCCATTCCTAAGAGTGCGTAATGTCGTGCGCACGTAATGCTCAGACCTGACACTCCTCCGCAGCCGACAAGAAGCACAGCAATGACGCAGGCTTCCGCAAGTTTCGACGCCAGATGTTTCACACCTCTCTTTCTCAGATTTTGAGCTCCCTCCGCCCGGGAATGGAGGAGCCTGAAGTTGTCCTCTGCGGTGACGGTCACTTCCGCAAAGTGATCTACGGCATCGGCCCTTACATCGCGGATTACCCCGAGCAGGCCCTCTTGGCCTGCGTTGTACAAGGGTGGTGTCCTGTGTGCGTCACTTCCGTATTGTTAACGCCGCGCTGTACGATCTTTGCTTACAATTAGCCGCAGGTGCAGCGCTATGAAAGACAACCTCGACGCGGATCCCGGAGCTATCATGAGAACGAGGGAGCACACGGAGCTTCTTGTACAACAGTTCGAGCTCGGCAGCGTCTGGGATAGCTACGGCTTGGTCGGGGATGTGGTGGTACGTTTGCGAGACTCTCAGCCGTCATCGAACTCACTCAACAGCGAGTCGGGCCTAGCCATTCACGAACGACTTCCCCCGGGCGGACATCCATCAGCTTCTCTCTCCGGACATTCTACACCAGCTAATCAAGGGCACGTTCAAAGACCACCTCGTTACATGGATCGAGCAGTACTTGAAGAACGAGCACGGGGACTCGAAGGCGTCCGAGATCCTCAGCGAGATAGATCGCAGGTGCGTAGCTCGGGCGGTCTCGTACATCAGATGCTGATGTGTTCCGGCCGTACATTCATTTCAGAATTGCCGTTGTTCCTCCTTTCTCCAAGCTGCGACATTTTCACGAAGGGAGGGGCTTCAAACAGTGGACAGGAGACGATTCGAAGGCGCTAATGAAGGTACACACCGCGGCTACGCTGCTAACTGCATTACTTGGCACTAACGTTGGAGTGTCACGCTAGGTGTACTTACCGGCGATCGACGGCCTTCTCCCCTCTGAGATTGTCTGCGCCGTCCGTTCATTCGAGGAGTTCTGCTACCTCGTACGGCGCGACGTCCTCGACACGGAGAACATCGACATGCTGGAGAAAGCTCTCACCGCTTTCCATGAACACCGTGAGGCTTTTCGTCGCTGGGGCGTCCGCAAGGATTTCGCTCTTCCTCGTCAGCACTCTCTGCAGCATTACCCCGGCCGCATATGGGAGTTCGCTGCGCCCAACGGGCTCTGCTCCTCGATTACGGAATCGAAGCATATCAAGGCTGTCAAGGAGCCTTGGCGACGTTCCAATCACTACGAGGCTCTCGAGCAGATGCTCATGACAAACCAACGGCTCAGCAAACTTGCGGCAGCTCGCGTCGACTTCCGAGAGCGCGGAATGCTTGACCGCGACGCTCACGATGGCCGCAAGAAATCCGGCGAGGCAGCTCCCCCGGCCAACAGAAGGGACACTTCGGAGGGTTGGTCTTTTTGTCTGAGTGCATTGTCGTCTATGCTGATTACCGGGTGGGCGAACAGAAGGGACGCATGGTATGCAGGCGGATCGCGTCCTTGGGGATCAGGACGGCGGCGAGGTGGAGGGGCCTAGGGTCATGGCGCACATGGTTTTGGCGGTCACCCCACGTACGTCGTTGCAGTATTTTGTCAGATCGTTAACACTCACATACAGCTTTCAGAGCATCAACACGGGAGGACAGCTGACGCCATCGCACGCGAGTTCTCCATCCCAGCCCTTCGCGAGCTCATTCGGCGGTTTCTATACCACCAGAACGACGCATCTGCCGCTGTTAGGGCGGGGAACTCGGTTCCTCTAGACGAATGCCCGCCGTTCTCCGAGGAGCCGGTCTCCGTCTTCTACTCCGCCGCGGCAACGTACTATGCGCCAAGCGACATGTGCGGCGCCGGAGGGATGCACCGGGAGATTGTCCGCGCGACGCCTCAGTGGCGTGGAGGACCTGCTCGCTTTGACTGCGTCTTCATCAACAGGCAGCAGAATGCTCGGGGGTTCCGTGGCATGGACGTCGGCCGCGTTCGCCTCTTCCTCCGTATCACATACCGCGGGATCAAGTACCCCTGCGCGGTGATTCACTGGTTCAGCAAGCTCGACGACGAACCTGATACCGACACCGGAATGTGGGTTGTCCAGCCTGCCTACACGGGGCCGCGGTCTCGCAGGCACCGCTCCGCGGTGTTATCCGTCGTCCATCTCAACACGATCGTTCGCGCCGCTCACCTCATCGGGGTTTCCTTGGACAAGTACACCTCCACGGACCTTCGTAGTGAGCAATCTCTTGATACCTTTTCTTCATTCTACGTCAACAAGTTCGTCGATCATCATGCTTTTGAGCTGCTGCACGTTTGATACACTTTCCCATTACCTATCTGCCTATCCCACTACCCATTCCATCACGTCCATGAACCATGCCCAATGTACATAGCACTACCATACATATGTCTATCATCACACGGTGTCCGGAGCGGCTCTCAGAACTTCGGGTTCGGTGCTCGAGGAGTGCACAGCGCCCGCCGCCGGCAAACCCCGCCCAGCTTCGAGAGCGCTTGGCGCTTGAACGTCCTGTTGAGCAACCACGACGACACCCTCATTCCGTCAGGCTCACCTCACTCGCGGCTCGCTCTTCCGCCTCTGTGGCCCCTCCAAATTTCTCGGGCGTCATACACCTAGTATCGTACCCTCGCGCACTCCGGCACGCGTGGCCGCCGATCGTCGGCTCGCGGACAGCTCAGCGTTCAACGCGCAGCGTGCAAACATCGGAATACGCCCGTACATCAAGCAGTGCGCAGGATTGTAGGCTTCGTTAGGTAAGTTTCCGCCTTTCTTTGCCCGTATTCGTCAAACAAGCACCCGTGTGGTGTGAAGACCCCGGTATCCTGCACATCTACCTCGCCCTTGCCGCTCCCCATCCGCTCTCGCCCCTTACGGTAGCTCCAAGCCTACCGCGTGCTTTCAAAGTTGTCGCCCACCATAAGCGGCTCTCGGCGGGTCCTCCTCCAGCCGAACGCTGCGCCTGCACGCCCTTCACGCCTGCATTCTGGCAACTGGAACCGGAAGATGTGTCACCGTGCACATCTTCTCCACCATCGCCCTCCTCTCTCCCGTACGTACCTGCGCATATCCCCCCCTACTCACTCATGTACATCAGGACTTTACGCACGGATGGGTCGGCGCGCAATCGCCACGGACGGAGACGATTGGACTGACGGAATGGTGCCATAGGGCTACTGGGTGGCGGCAAGCAGGATGGGGCTTATCACGAGCCGGCGTATGCACACCGTCGCAATCGCGGTTCTGAGCGGTGGCTTATGCGGATTCGGAGCGTATGCACGTATATCCTGCGCCGTTTGCAAGACTGGCGCGCGAAGGTGCGGCTAGCGCACGCGCACACCCGTCCTCTGTCTGCGCGCGAGATGTCCCGCGACGTGCGAACGCCTGCCCGCGTGCTGTACTTCCAGGTGAGGTTGTATTTCACTACCTGGCGGCTCCCTCCGACCGTCCATCACGACCCGCCGATTCCTCGGGCAAGCAATCTGATGACAGGGAAAAGGAGCTCGCCCGTACTTCTAAGGTTATCCTCCGTCTTCGCGTTATCGAAGTACCGACTATACCGGCCCCTTCACACGTAGGTATGTGCTACGGTCCAGTACTACCAGTACGGCGTTCAGGCGAGCTTCGCCCCCGATACCTAACGGTTCTGGGGCTGGGTCTCGCCTTCTTCCCGGCACTGGGTTCTCGTCTCAGAACGCTTAAGTCTGCGCCACTGGGCTCGCTTTCGAGGGTTTCTATCGATGGTCCTGTATGAATAGGCGGGAGCAGAGTCCGCCTTACACTCAAGGTAAGATGCTGGTTATCTCTATCTCGCCGTTCTTGTGAACGTTTCCTGGCCTTGTTGTACGCTTCTGAACTCGTTTCTCAGAGTGGCTTGATGACTAGACTGCAGCGTTCTGGTGGGCACTCTGGCTCAGTTGTCTGTTTCGGGTCAACAGCCCTCGTCTGGCTACATGGCTATGCCTCATGGACTGCTGGGTTAGTGTCTGAGTGACTGCGTCTTACGGAGCTCAGATACTTGTGTCTTTGCTGTATGACGCTTAGGTCACGGTGGATTCTCGCCTCGCTACGCCCCCTCAATGCCTTCGCACAAGGTGGGTCGTCTCGCATCCTGCAGAGTCCGCCCGCATATCGCGCGCGAGCATCCTCGTTCCCTTTGCCACAGCATGCCCTCGACGTTGATCAACTGTAGCCACTTCTGTGAGTGGCGGTAGCGTGCACGCGACGTCGAGCGTGGCGACGCCGGATGTGTCTGCGTGCCCGACGAATGCTGACTGCGAGAAAGTCTAGGGCAACCGATCGTATAAGCTGAAATGAGCACAACGCGCACAGGGTGTGCTGTGATGGCGTGTCAGATGGCGGCCAAGGCCCGCAGAACTGCGTCGCTCACGGTCATAAGTTAAGACGCTGAACTGTTATTGGGGAACTCAGTGCATCTGAGAATGTGGCGCCTCTCTGAAGAACTTGCGACGGCTTATGGCCCGGATTGCTTGAGGGAAGGCTTGATCTGAGCGTCTTGAGTGTGGTGTGATGATTTTCGGTGTGAAAACAGGCTGCATTACTGCCTTGAGCGTCTGGAAATACCTTGCAACTGCTTGGCGCGTCTGAATTCCTGAAGATGGCTGTATAAGGCCCAAAGACGGTCATAAGCTTGTGCGGGATTTTGCTGATGTGGTCACCGCCGGGATGGCGGAGGTGATGGGATGCAATTTCCGGCTGGAGAGCCGGCAGAACTGGCTAGAATTCAGAGCCATCATGAGGCCGTGTAAAGTGCCAAGCAGTGGCAAATTTAGTGTAGACTTAGATGGAGCCCAAGTGATCCATTAGACAGGGCCAGCCGGGGAAAAGAGCGGGACAAGCAGGCAGCCTGCTCTTCCCAGCCATTTTCCAGGCGGGTCCTGCCTACCTGTGATCAGGGGAGGGCTGAGCGTGAGGCTGGGAGAAGGGTGAATCGGCCAACAGGCGAGAAACATCAAGCGGGAATGAGTATAGTCGAGGCGGGCATCAATTGCGTGAGGGACGCCGGGCTGCACTCCGGGAACCACAGCGGCTTGCGGCCGCACCGGTAAATGAATAATATCATTACGTTGTGGGTACAGGAATAGGCAAACGGGCGGCGCAAAATTGCTTGCCCAGCGCCCTGGACAGCCATGTCTACTCCCCGCGGGGGATGGTTCCTGCTCTCCCACCCTTCCCCCTGTCCTCCCCGCTCCCCGTCTCCTTCTATCACCCACACACGAGCGGCGCCCACTCAGTGTAGGCCACACAACGAGTGCTGCGATAGGTGAGTGTCTCAGTGTGGAAGGATAAGCCTGTGATCGAGTGCTCACATGAATTGGAGGCTACTATCCGGTTGTCGCAATTGCAAAGCAGCTTCTAACGGGCAGCGCACGAGATGGTTCATACAGGTATGCACACTCCCAGGATCCCCGAGACGAGACAGGCGGCTCATCAGTCAAGACCCGAGCGGCAGGCGGACGAGCAGAAGACAGGATATGCACCAAGCGATGCGGCCTCGGACGACCAGTCTGCTCAAGACGTCCCCGACTCGGACTGATGGCGGCCACGTTGCACGAAGCCACGGAGAACCGCTGGCGAGATGGGAGGAGGGAGGAGGGAGGGGGCCGCGGGCCGGGTGGCAGCCTCGGTCCGTGCTGTGTGAGCCGGGCGCGATAGGGGTGAGTCTATTTCCTTCTTCCCCAGCCAGCGCTGGCGCCTGAAGAGACAGACGGCGTCGATTGCGACATCGCAAGGCCCTACGAGAAGCAGCCACACACATGTGTGCGTCGGCAGTGCTCAGCCCCCAGGCGACATGCATCAGTGAACTGTGTGGAATACCGGTAAGTGGGTCAGGCTCTATTCGATCGCGAGACGTGCGTATACTTACTGGAGATGCAAGGATGCCCGGAGTACGGGTCATACGCCGCGAAGGCACGGCCGCTGCGCGCGCTGCATGCGCTGGGCGGACTCGTGCAACTCGCCTGTCTCCTATCGCTCTCCGGCGGCGTGCGCACCCTGTCCCAGCCACCGGCAGCGCGGGCGGCGTCTTCCTTGGCCTCGCCCGCCGCCGCCGCCGCCTACGACTGATTCGGAGCTCGAGCAGACGGCATGAGCCCACACCGCCGCCTCCGACACGCTGCTTGTGGATGCACGCGCTGTACGTCGGACGGGCGGCGTGAGGAGACGGGCCCTCTCCTAGCGTCGCGTGCACTGTACTCCTCAGACTTGGCAGCGACCAGCGAGCGGTGCACGCCTTGCTCGCGGCTTGCACCCGCTCGCCGGCGACGATTGATCATCCTGGCGCCGCGCTTTCCCTACCATGGTCAACACCAGCTCGCGGCGGATATCGGCGGCCGCACTCGAACGAGCCCCAGAGCACGACGGCCGTTGGAACAGGGAAGCGCGCCCGCACCCGGAGCGAGCTCGGAGGCGCACAGGATCGCGAGCCGGCCGACGAAATGCCCGTCTCTCGCGCGGCCGGACATCAGAGTACGCACCGGAGTCTACGCGGCGACGGCGCCGACAGCAAAGGCAGACGGTCCATCGTCCTCGTACGCAGACGCACCGGCGGCCACTGAACTTGGCGAAAGAGCACATACCTGTGCGGACAAGAAGACGGTCGACGTGTGCGGGCGGCGGGCGGCAGCAGGTCAGGGGAGCGCGCGGGTGGCGCATCGAGCACGGCCCCTCGGACACCAGGAGCGAGTCCCTACCAGTAAGCCCTAGCCAGTTCCCCGTGTCCGCAGTGCACACAGACTGATCCAAGTAGTCTAGACACGAAGACGGCGCGAGCTCGCGCACGAGTAGAAAGTGCGCGCGTCCGTACAGAGGGACCCCGAAGACGCGAGACAGCCCACTAGAAGAGCGCTTTCCCCGGCTCAGGAGGACGTGCGGTTCGGCCGGAAGGGCTGCCAGCGAGACGGACGCGGAGAGCGAGGACGAGCAGGCGAGATGGTGGCGGTGTGGAGGCAAGCGAGGCGAGGATGTGTGCGCGGGAAGACGGACGGCGCCTAAGTGCACGGACGAGTCGGAGGGCGGCGCGTCGGGGCTGTTTCTGCTCGATGTAGTACTTACATGCATGTCGTTAACGTCTCCGCGGATGCACTGGGACGCTTTCCCTGCGGCACGGACGCACTCGGTTGAATTGCGAGTTCTCGCCGTGTTCCCAGCTACCGTCCTCTGCATTTAAATTCCCGGGTGTCCCACTCCAGTACTACCGCCCCCCTACTGTCCCCAATCCTCCTCCCCCCACAGTTGCCAATTACCGTCCTCCTGCAGTGGCGGAGTCCGTAGTTCTTTCTCTGGCCATCCGCCCGACGCGTGCCGTGCCCCGCCGCACCCCGGCACCGACATCCTCGTCACACACGGTCCGCCGCAGTACCACGGCGACGTCGCCGGGCTTGGCTGCAATGACCTCCGCTACGAGCTCTGGCGCGTGCGCCCGCGTCTGCACGTTTTCGGGCACATCCACTCCGGTCGTGGCGTCGAGCGCGCGGCATACTCGCCGGTGCAGCTGTGGTACGAGGGGCTCTGTAAACGCAGGCAGCGGAAGAGGTTTGGCTGGACGGCCGCACTGAAGGTCGTGCGCGCGGCGCTGCAGCGGGCGGCGGGCATCGAGGACGAGCGGACTATGAGGTCTCCTGCGGGGAGCGAGAGCATCCTGGTCAACGCGTCGTCCGTGAGCGCGACCAGGGGCGGCGACCTGCTAGAGCCGATCGTCGTCGATGTTGCGCTTACCGAGCCCTCCAAGAAGGAAAGGAAGAGACGGAGGAGGGCATCGCACGAGCTTGAGGCCTGAAGTGGATGGCAGCGTACTATCGTGTTGTACTCCCACCGTTGTAGCACTACTGGAATCTGGATCGATGTAGGACGTATTGATCAAGCACCCGTTTCAACGCAGTGGCAACGATGCCGAAGACGCAACGACGACAATCCAATAAACAGGTAGATAGATACATCAGATGGAAGCGAGGACAGTAACGCAGAGCGTCGGGCGCCGTGTGTTGCAATTGGGGGTATGCGGTGGACGAGCCACCAGGTATCTATAGAAGATCATTGACAAGGCTATGTACGAGTAGAGGAGAGTAATGCTACAGTGGTGTCGGGCCAGCAGATATAACAGAGCGGGACGGGAACGGGAACAGCGCGTATAGTGGCTACAGTGGAGGAGGTATTAGCACCCGCGACGCGGCGCGGGGCGAGAGGTATACAATGCTACAGGGAGACCGAGAGGAGAGAGAGATGAGGGGCGAAAGTCAATGTGTGGTTTTGCGATGAGGATGATAACAGAAAGAAGCAGGCAGCGAGCGTCGCGGACGAGCTCAGAACTCCTGCGGGGGGCAGAAGCCGTAGTCGGCCGCGCCCGCCTCCATGGCCATGTCGAACTCCGTCGTGTCGACCTCGCCGTACACGTCGTAGCCGCCCTGGTAGCTCTTCTCGAGCTCCATCACGAGCGCGGAGAACTGTTGCTCCGCTTCCGCAGGCACGGGCGTGCCCTCGATCGGCTGCTGCTGAGCGGCGTCGTGCTCGGCCACCCACGCATCGAATTGAAGCTGTGGGTGCTGGGGCTGCGGCGCGCAGATGCCTGCGCCCTGGGAGGGAACGGCGCTGTGCGGGAGGGACGCGTCCGAGCGGGCGGGCGAGCCGGAGAACGCGCTCGAGGGTCCACTCTCAACCACGGGCCACGGTGCGTGGGGGTCGAGCGACTCGTATGCGCTCGCCGAGTACCCGTCGGTCGCAGTCGAGGGGCCAGACGCAGACGCGAAGTCGAAGCTGTCGAGCGGGCCGATGTTGAGCGAGAGCGCGTGCGCGCCCTCGTGCGGGCTGTACGACGCCGCGTGCGGGTCGACCGAGCCGTAGTCGATGGCCGGCGCATCCTTGAACGCACTCGTCCAGCCCGGCTGGAAGATGCTCGCGTCCGTGACCTCCGGGAGCGGCTCGTTGTCCGGTTGAAGAGCCCAGCTCGCCACAGGCGCGCCGTACTGCTGCTGTGACGAGAACGCGTCGTAGCTGTCCCACATGCGCTCGGACGGGATCGGCTGAACACTCGAGGCGCGGCGCAGGCCGAGGAACGTGCGGTTGCGCGCGATGTTCCCTACGGGCGAAGGTGCGCGCGATCCGTGCGCGCTGTTTGCGCCGAAACCGAACCCTGCCGGGTTAAACATAGGGTTCGATCCGGGGAACGCCATCTGCGGGGCGGGAGCGGCGAAGAAGGGCACCGAGGGCAGTGCGATGGGGTGTCCGGGGTGGAAGAGCGTCGATGGCGGGGGAACTGATGACGGCCGGCGTTGCAGATACGCGGGCGCGGTGGTCTGCTGCGGCCAGGGGTTCATCGAGAAGCCGCCGGACGCGGCGCTTTCCGGGCGCGACATTGCACGCGCCATATCCAGCTGGCGCACTGCCTCTGCAAGCTCCTCGCCCTTCTTGCCCTCGAGCAGGAACTGGGCGACGGCCTCGCAGCGCTCTTCCTCCGCGGGGAGGGTGGGGAGCTTGTCCTTGCGTCTCGCGCTGCCATCTCCGAGACCGGCGGCATCGTCAGCGGCTGCGGCTGCGGCCTCCGCCTTCTTCTTCTTGTTATGCACGGGCCGGAAGCGATAGTGGGGGTAGCGCTCCTTGTGGGCCGCCTTGGCCTTCTTCGCCTCGACTTCCCAGTACTTCTTCTCGTCGAGAGGGAGAGCACGCCAGCAGTTCCCTGATCGCACGACGATCTTAGCAACCGGGCTCGAGCTATCAATATATCACAGTGGACCCTTACCGATGATCTTCGACAACGATCCGTGGTTGGTCTCGATGGAGCCGGGGACGTGCTTCTGGCGGACGAAGTTCGCGCGGAAGAGCATGAAGGCGTTCGGGGGACGAGGGATGTAGCCTTGCGAAAGGCGCTTGCCAGGTGGCAGGCGGCGACGTGTCGGGGCGCTTGACTGCGGGGCAGTGGGCGGGAACAGCGCACCGGTGGGCGATGGGGGCGATAGGTCGCCGTTCATGTCCTCGTCGCCTTCGAAGTACGTTCCAGGGGTGACATTCGGGGCGAATGTGAGTGCGCGGGGCGAGGGCGAGTGGCTGATCCCGTAGTTCCCAGGCTTGACGTGGGTCAGGCCTGAAGTTTTCGTCAGCTCCTACTTCCCCTGCGCTGCGATTACAACCGACGACATACCCATGGCAAGAGATGACCGTCTGCGACGCATGAGCGCGCTACGTGCTGGAGGCATGGCGGCTGGATCGAGACCGGCTGCCCAAACGGAGGGGAGCCAAAGGAGGGAAAGCACGGGGGCCTCCCTAGTGTTCTCCTCTGCTGCAAACGATTTCCTCGCAGTCCGGGATCAGAACGCTGCTCGACGGCTCTCCCAGGACCCGGAAACGGTGCCGGGTCCTCAGCGAATCGCTCAATCTCCCGCGCAAGCGCTCACCGTAGCGACGGCCTGAAGACGACCGCCTCCGTACACCGGCTGAGCTGCTGGGGCATGCGCGGGTGGGAGATCGGCGTGGTGGCGGACGAAGACTCGGAGGCGACGACGGAGGGCAGGGGCGCCTACGCGTGACGTCACGCGATCGGTATGACGACGCTTCGACAGGCTCTCGCTCGACGCCTGCCACGGCCGCTCACTGCGTTCTCTCACTCTCCCCTGCGCCCTCGAGACTTGCCTCTCTCGGCCACGCCTCTGCTCGCGTTTCTCTGCCGACTCACTCGATCGTCGACTCTCGAGTGCTCTCTGGGCTGCCGCCACCGACTCGTCTCGCTGCTCTGTCCCGCCCATCGCATCCCCTACGCGAGGGCACTTGTGGGGTCCGGCATGGGCATACCATCGTATGTCCAACGCTTCTCTCTGTCTGCTCAATCTCTCACCAGACTGCAGTGTGAATCGCTCACGCGCACGCAGCCACCGCTATCCGAGCCAGCCGCGCCTGCACTGCAGCGGCAACCGCAAGCGACTGCAGGCAGCGCCGTCCGTGCGCCCGACATCTGCGCTGCAGATCGCGTTGGGAATGGCCAGCCGCGATTGCGCTGTCTCGGGGCGTGCTCAAACTACGTGCCCAACACAGGTGTGCGGGCTGCCCGCGGCCGCCCTCCTCTGTCGTCGGTCCTGCTCACGGCCAGGGCTATGTCCCGGAGGCACATCCTGTCGTGAGGTGCGCACTCGGCTCGCTTCGACGCGATCAGCCTAGACGCTTACCCCGCCTCTCTCAGCCACCCCCGCCAAACTCGACGCCCATCCCTGTCCGTTCGCATTACCCGCCTCCCAGCCGCCGGGGATGCGTTCCCGACACTCGGAGGACGTGGCCGTTGCACGCATACAGCCACGCCTCCCGCCCATCGCCCGCAATACCGCGCACCGGGCAACACTGCGCCGGCCCCGCTTCCGCGTTCTTCCGCCGCCGTCTCCCCGCCGACGCGCTCCGCCGTTGGCCATACGGGAGAGATACCCAGGGCCGTGCTTGTGGTGCGTTTGCGTGCCGTTCGGACACGAACTCCGCCCGGCATATCGCTTTTTCAGGTCTTTGCAGCACCAAATCGCCCGTATCATCCTCAAAACCCACCAGAAAGCCTCGAAAACGCGACCGGAGGCACGGCCGAACCACGGCGCGTACACCCGGCGCGTTTCCCGCGCGGTACGAGACGAAAAATTTTCCGTCATCTCGTGCAGTTTCATGGGCAGCAACGGAGAAGGGCGCATTCCCGCCCGCCCTCCCCGCCGACCGCCACGCGCTTCGGCCCCGAGGCTCTCCTGCATCCCCGCGACCGCCCGCAGTCGCGTCCGAGCGCGCGGGGACGGTTTGAATTTCGACCGTTTTGCAGGGAAAGCGGAGATCGCGCCCGATCGAGCCGCGGGCGCGTCGCGAACGCGTCCGTCCAGGGCTGCACGGTGGGCGGGGGAGGAGAGTCCTCTCCGACGTCGTTCACAAGTGACAGGGGTGCTCGGCACCCGTTGGCGGGCGAGGTACGTCCCCGCGCCTCGCGTCCCCTCGTAGTCGTGCGGCGCCCGCCCACTCTGGCGCGCCCTCTCAAGCATACCGGCTGGCGCGCGGACGGGCGTGCATGGCGGCCGAACGCCAACCTCCTGCGCGCCCTCGGCGTCCTCGGCAGACGGCCCGCCATGCTCTTGTCACCGAGCACCTCGCGGAGCAACAGTGCGCATCGAGCCCCGCGCCACCCGGCCGTAGCGCGCATCGGGTGCGTGCAAGCTATGCTACTAGTACTCTACGCTAACCTGCCCCACCTATTAGCATCCGGCCTCAACGCCCGGCCACGCCGCTCGCGCTTCGTACGCGCCGGCACCCCCACGGAGACGTCGCGCACGGGACCTAGATGCACTGTCAGCCAGACGTGCTGCGGAGAGTGGCAAGCGAACGGTACGCCCTTTCGGAGGTCCGCGCAGGCCGAGTGGACGCAGGGCGTCGCCGTCGAAGCCGAGTGTATGTCGTCGCTGTGGCCAACGATGCCCTTGAGCGTGGCGAACACCGTCGAAGCGCAAACTCACCGGGTTGCGTGCGGCGGTGCGCTGCCGTCTTCGAGTCTATGGGGCAGAGCAGAGCGGGGAGCGGGATGTGGGCCTCGGGGAGGCTGGCACGCTGCTCGACGCCGACACGGGCGGGATATATACGCGTCCGCGGCGCCGCGCACGGACCTCCGGCACGCAGACATCATCCGCTGTCCGCCGTTCCCCCGCGTCCGTGTGTACGCGCGGATGGCAGTGGTCCGCCCGCGTCGCTTCGCGCTGCGCCGCGGCTGTGTCGCTACGCACGAGTCCGGACCGCAGGAACGTCGAGGGGCGGGCGGGTGTTCGCCTGGTCGTCTGAAACGCGCCCTCTGCGGCGGCGTGTGCCCGATGTCGTCTTTGTGCTCGGGGCACCGAGGGCGCAGAAGGGGATTTCGGTGGCGTTCGCGAGCTTCGCGCTCGCGGTGAACTGACCGAGTTCGTGCGCACGCTAGGTCGCTGGGACGCGTGCGCTCGCCTCTCTGCTCAGTCGAGCTCCCTCGCCACGGGCTTCGCAAGGCGGGGGGACGCATCCCAGAGAATGCACGGCACGGAACGCGACGCCAACGCCCCGCCCGGCGCCCTCGATGGCACGGCAGGCACGCTCCCCGCATGCGGTGTCGGATCCACGCCCGCTCAGCCCCCGACTCCGGGTCTTCCCCTCGCATCATGGGGCGGCGCTCGGCGGAGCGCCGCGATGTGTCTCTTGCTGTGCGACGCGAGCCCGTCCGCCAGGAGGGCTGAATGCGAACCGGAACGCGTGAGGCTGCCGTCGTCGAGCCTTGTTGCCCCGGCGTGCGAGCGCGGTTTTCGACTTCGAGACGGGCAGACGGATGCAGGCCGCGCCGTCTGGCGGCGGCGAGCGTTCTCTGCCAGTGCACGTAGGTACTAGCCTAGCAAATATATTCTGTTTCGTGCCGTGAACCTCGCGGCTTGCATGTTTTTGGATTGGACGGTGCTGGGAGAGGCATTCCGCTGTGTCGCCCGCTCCCGGTCCTCCGCCCGCGACGCGGCGTGTCTTGTGGCACGAAGATTGCTAGCTACGCGTCGCATAGCGGCGGCCGAGCGAATGCGGCGGAGCGACATCGCTTCACGCGCGAAACGGAGAGGAGGGTGCGAGTAGATCGACCGGCGCCCGTAGGCGTGTTTCAGCGGAAATGACGGCGAGCAAGAGGACACACCCGTTCGTTGTCTGCCGACCGTGCGCCCTTGTCCCGGGCACGGCGGGCGCAACGATCGCGCGGACGGGCGATGGTAATGGCACACAGAAGTGGCTTCGAGATTCTGTCCTCTGAATTGGCGTATACGGCACGAACACGCTGAATATACAAATGACGAGTTGTCTACAGCTCGAGCGCACTCGCCCGCGCGATCGGTCCGCCGTACACTCGTGATACTCGCACATATGACGGCTGCCGAACCGTGGCGCGAATCCTGGCGCTGTCCCGCCGACTTGGAGGCGACTCTCATGCCTTGCAAACTGCACTGCCGGCGGCGAGGCGCGGTTGATAACGTTTACAGCCTTGGCGATTGGGCACGGGCTGAACGCAAACCGTCTGTGCCTCAATGCCCGGTGGCACGGTTAGAGCCAGAGCCACAAGCTCGGGGGTCTGCTTTGGCGATGTGTACCATTACAGCGGGACGGACTCGGGTCAGCAGCCAAAGGGCGGCGAGAGATTCCCTTGTGAGCTCTCAGATCTCAGCAGCGAGGGCGTACGATTGGTTGAGGAGCGTACCTTTTGCCACGGTTCACGGGCGTGTCGATACAGCCCACTGGCGAGCGGGGTCGTTCCCCAGATTGGCCAGCCATCACAGACGAGGGTGCGGGGTTCCATACGTGACCCTGCAACGGATACACTCGTTTAGCAGGTGTGAGCGCGTGCTATCCACGCAGCTACGTACCGCTTTGCGATGGCGGGCAGCCAGTGTTTCTAGCGCAATCGCATGTTAGTGATTCTGCCCAAATCACCGCGTACGGGTGCGCGTCGGCCGCCTGTGGACATACCGAGGCCTGCGGTTCGAGGCGGAACGACTGAATCTCAGGCCACAGACTGCTCGAGATGTACGGGGCAACTTCGCGACTCACCCGCCATGCGGACACATTTTATGCAATCTGTGTTACAATCGGGCCGTCCCGCAGTCTATCCTCGTCTTTACAATGAGCTTGAATATGCGGTTCATGGGCAGGCATGTCGGCGTCGCTCCAAGACCAAGGATGCTGGTGTTATTCTTCGTAGTGATCCTGCAGGGCAGACGGGACGAACAGAGTAGTATTGTAGCAACATCTCCGAGGGACACGGAGGCCGCTGTCCAACCGATCGCGGCGCCCGCACGTTCGCATAGGTGGCGACTATACGTGCTTCATGCCGAGTACGTGAGCGGGTGCAGCAAGACGGGTGTGATACAGTCTTTACTTACACAGCACCCGAGCGTGCACAGATGAATTCATACGGACGAGATCCTAGGACGCTCTCGCTATTCAGCATATGGTCATGTCGTGAATGTACCGTACTCACTCTATCCGCGAGTCCTGCGAAATTTGGGGAATTCCTGACGCCGCACGGCTTACAACGCAAGGTACGGGACAACGGCGGCTGCTTTGCCCCTCGCGGTTGCGTAATAAATGCCGACTGCTGTTATTCTACCCGGTGAAGCTGTACGAGAATACTTCGACGCGTACGTGCTAGGCTCGGATCTATCAGTATGCTGGCAGGGCGTCGCTAGAAAACGTAACTTCTGCAAAACGGCGGGGTCGCCAAAACGCATACCTCGCGGTGCGGTGAGCAAGATCCGCGGCGACATACGGCCGCAGGTCTGGTTGCGGAAGCTCGGCGATGGGGCCTGCCGGACGACGTCGACGGTGCAACACCCAGGGACATCCAGATCCGGGTGAGGCGTGCGACCGGCTCGGCTCGAGAGGAAAAGGACCGGCGCTGCGTCAAGGGCGGTAGCGAGTGTCGACCCATCGTAGACTTGGCATTCCCGTGGCCTGCACTATTCCGGCGCGGAGACGACTATTGCAGAGCCCGGCGCATGCTGGAAGTGGGGAAGTCGTTGCAAGAGAGCGTCGGACAACTTCACTTGGGTTGCAGGCGCGAGTAAGGCCATCGAGCTCCTAGAATGGGACAGAAATACAGCAAAGGCAGGCAGGCGGCCAAAAGAGCCGGCTGGACAGTCGGGCGATGGACGACCCTATCGTGAGTGAGCCGGAGCTGTCGATCGCGTCCATCCAGTTCGGCGGCTCGATCTACAGCCCAAATCCATGGCGTAGAGAGTAAATTGAGGTTTTCGGCAGCTTAAACGCCATGCATCGCATTCTTCAAGAGTGGATATTCAAGCCGGACGTGCAGAGAGTGTTGTGGGCGTCGGAGAGTGAGCTGCGAGTGCCGGCAGCGCGCAAACGTTGCAGCGGGCGCCTCAAATCACACCGGCTGCCTAATCTGGCACAAATGGTTAGATCAACTCGCGCGACTCGGGGTCTGTCGATCCGGGTCCCTTCGCGCGACATGGGTTTCCCGGACCGCACCAGTTCAAAGGCCACGTCGCGGCGCTGCTCAGCGATCTCTGGCATATACCGCACCGGTGGTGTCTACTTATCGCGAGGAGAGAGGATGGAACACAGTCGGCCAAAGTAGGCGGGCAGTCACCGCCGGGATGGCGGAGGTGATGGGATGCAATTTCCGGCTGGAGAGCCGGCAGAACTGGCTAGAATTCAGAGCCATCATGAGGCCGTGTAAAGTGCCAAGCAGTGGCAAATTTAGTGTAGACTTAGATGGAGCCCAAGTGATCCATTAGACAGGGCCAGCCGGGGAAAAGAGCGGGACAAGCAGGCAGCCTGCTCTTCCCAGCCATTTTCCAGGCGGGTCCTGCCTACCTGTGATCAGGGGAGGGCTGAGCGTGAGGCTGGGAGAAGGGTGAATCGGCCAACAGGCGAGAAACATCAAGCGGGAATGAGTATAGTCGAGGCGGGCATCAATTGCGTGAGGGACGCCGGGCTGCACTCCGGGAACCACAGCGGCTTGCGGCCGCACCGGTAAATGAATAATATCATTACGTTGTGGGTACAGGAATAGGCAAACGGGCGGCGCAAAATTGCTTGCCCAGCGCCCTGGACAGCCATGTCTACTCCCCGCGGGGGATGGTTCCTGCTCTCCCACCCTTCCCCCTGTCCTCCCCGCTCCCCGTCTCCTTCTATCACCCACACACGAGCGGCGCCCACTCAGTGTAGGCCACACAACGAGTGCTGCGATAGGTGAGTGTCTCAGTGTGGAAGGATAAGCCTGTGATCGAGTGCTCACATGAATTGGAGGCTACTATCCGGTTGTCGCAATTGCAAAGCAGCTTCTAACGGGCAGCGCACGAGATGGTTCATACAGGTATGCACACTCCCAGGATCCCCGAGACGAGACAGGCGGCTCATCAGTCA
>PUDQ02000128.1:0-16781 GCA_002964805.2 Trametes villosa | reverse complement strand
TACTGAAGCCGATAGATCCGGCTTCCACAGATCCCATTTGGTTGATCTGTGATGCGTCCGTGTATGGACTCGGAGCGTTATACGGGCAAGGACCCGACTGGCAAACTTGCAGGCCAGCCGGGTTCCTGTCGAAGAAATTTACGTCCGCACAACGGGCGTATCGCACCTACGAGCAAGAAGCTCTAGCCATCATGGAAGGCTTGTTCAAGTGGGAGGACAAGCTCATAGGACGAAAGCTCAATATAGTCACTGACCATAGAGCTCTCGAGTTCCTTGAGGGACTCGAGCGTCCTAACCACCGTCAGATACGGTGGTACGAATTCTTGTCGAGGTTCGACAAGACGATTACCTATATTCCAGGTAAACTGAACAAAGTAGCGGACTGTTTGTCCCGCTACTTCGAACACGACGACATAGAGGAACTAGCCGAAGATTTCGACTATGTTAACGCCGATTTGCGGCTAGATCCTGAAGGGGATGATCTCCCCTTCTCCCGACTCATCGAGCTACGCGCAGCTCGAGTGTTGCGTCGATCTGCGCGGAAACTCGCGCGGCTAGAAACAGATAATGCGCACGCTACACGCGTGCAAGAACCAATAGAGGAACGAGTCGTAGAGTCGGCTCGTTACGCTGCACACGCACCTATCTCGGTGACTGCGGCAACCCCGGACAGCGACAATGTGACGCTGTCGGACTCGTTATCTGCGGGTCCCTCTTTGCGTGTCTGGGTAGAAGGAGACGACGGCTTCCTGAAAGCCGTCAAGTCAGGTTATGTTAATGACCCGACGTTTCAGAAAATACTGGAACGGCCTACTCAGCATCGCGCATTCGTAATGCGCGAGGGTGTGATATACACCAAGAACCGTGAAGGCGACGAGGTATTGTGTATACCTCGTGGTCTGTATCGGAAACGGGCCCTTCAGGAGCTCGTGTTAGACCAAGCACATAGCGCGCTTGGACATCTTGGACCTCAGCGCACGTCAGAGTACGTGCGCAAGTGGTTTTGGTGGCCCGCGTTACGCAAAGATGTAGACAAGTTCTGCATTTCGTGCGGCGTGTGCCACACCACGAAAATAAGTACACAGCCCCCTATAGGGCTGTTACACTCGCTACCGATACCCACGGTGCCATGGACGTCTATGTCCATGGATTTCTTCGGTCCGTTTCCGCCCTCGCACGGATACGACTACATATGGATTGTAGTCTGTCGGTTGACCTCGATGGTACACCTCATACCCATCAAGACAACCGACACAGCGTCAGACCTGGCGCTGGTCTACTTCAGGGAAGTAGTCCGTCTACACGGGCTACCGGACTCCATAGTCTCTGATAGAGACTCGAAGTTCACTTCCAAGTTCTGGAAGGAGCTGCATCGTCTTATGGGGGCGAAGCTGCTTATGTCCACGTCGTTCCATCCACAGACGGATGGATTATCTGAGCGTAGTATACGCTCAGTGTCGCAGATACTCCGTGCATTGGTAGCTCCTGACCAGTTGGACTGGTATGAGAAGCTACCGATAGCGGAGTTCGCTATCAACTCTGCGGTAAGTTCTACCACAGGGTTCGCTCCGTTCGAGTTGAACTACGGGTATCTCCCGCGTTCTATGAACGGAATCGGAACGGACACTCCGTTTCGAGGAGTGCGAGAGTTCGCACTCAGAGCCAAGGCGAACCTGGAGATGGCGCATGATGCCATCATCGAGGCGCGAGTGCGCCAGACACACTATGCGAATAAGCATAGGCAAGCCGAACCCGACTTTGAGGTCGGGGACAAGGTATACCTATCGACAAAGAATTTGTCGATACCTAAGGGTAGGGCACGAAAACTCGTGCCTAAGTACATCGGACCGTATGCTATAATTGAGAGCATACCCAGTACGTCAAACTACGTACTGGAGTTACCAGAAGAACTCCGGAACCGAAGGATACACCCTCGGTTCCACGCGTCGCTATTACGACGCTATGAGCCAAACGACGATGCGGTATTCCCGCATCGTGAGGCAAAGTCGTATTACGACTTCGGCAATGAAGACTCCACCGAATGGTTGGTGGAAGAGATTATCGGCCACGAGTGGAATGGCAATAAGTGCCAGTTCCACGTGCGGTGGACGATGGGGGACCATACATGGGAACCCTACGAGCACTGTAAGGAGCTCGTAGCATTAGACGAGTATTGTCGTCTAATGGGCGTGTCATCTTGGCGCGCGTTGCCCAAGAAAACATCCGCCAAAACTTAGCGGATGTACGAAGCGCAACATGCGCTTCGTGGTCAAGACTACCCGAGTGAGTAGTTGTGGTGAAGGACAGAGCACGCGCAGAAAGCGCGTGACCGTGAAGTAGTACGTCACGAGCAGGCTCGCGTGCGCGAGGCAGCCACCGACGCGTTCGGACTCCGCCGGCGCTTTAAGACGGCGACCTCGCGAGTGCAGGGTCATAACCGACCTCTGCCACCTCACCACCACCACCAACAACGACGCCCGCGCCATGAACGACGCCCCGCAAGACAACACGCAAGCCAGCGGCTCCGGGCAGCAAGCCTCGGAGCAACAGGGGTCGCAACCTGCGGCCCCTCAACAGCAAAACATCCCCTTCCCCCAACCTTCGCAGTTCCTGCTGCCGCAACAAGCGGCAGCTCCCGCATTCTCGTCCATGCCGGGGGTAACCCACCCCCAGCAGTTCCCGCATGCCTTCTCGCAGGGCATGCCCGCCTACGGGTTTCCGTACGGCGGCGGCTTCCAGTTCCCGCATCAAGCGGGTCCTGCATTCCAGAGCGCGCCCAGTTCGAGCGCGCCGATGCCACAGACTGGTGGCATCCCCCTCATGCCCTTCTCGAGCATGACCTGGGCGCCCGTAGCGGGCCAACACTTGTTGGTCGCGCACAGCGACAACTGCGCTGTGTGCGCGGACTTTGTCCGCCACTACAACTCGGCGGCGTCAGACTCGACGTTCCGGGACGCGCAGACGCGCGTCCAGTCAGAACTGCAGCAGCGGTTCTGGCGGCACTTCGAGGAGCACCAGAGGGGGGAGGAGGGGAGGAGCCGCGATCGGATCGCGGAGCTCGAGGCGAAGCTCCAGAAGATGAAGGAGCTCGTCGACGAGACGAAGTCGATCCGGGACAGATACCGGAGCGAGCGCGAGGCCGCTCGCCAGGAGCGCGACGAGTACGAGCACGAGCGCGATGAAGTGCGCTCGCAGTTGGAGGCTGAGCTCAGTCGGGCTCGGCACAGGAGGGCGTCGCCTCCGCGCGACGAACGACGACGCGACCCGAGGGAACTCAGCCCTCGGAGGAGGGATACTGCGAACGATAGGTCGTTCGCGTCGACATCAAGGAGCTCAGCGCCGTCCGCTGGGCCCAGCTTGATGCCGATCGTGTCGCTGCCCAGCGGGGCAGGACCATCGAGGACTGGAGCGTCGCAGATGACGACGCCAAATGTGGCAGGACCGTCGAACTCGACGGCGATGCCGACCTCGTCGACATCCGCGGACCGGGACCACCCTATGGTGGACTGGGAGAACGCGACGAGCGACGAGGACGACGATATCGACGAGAGGCGGATCGAGAGACTCGTCTCTCGAAACCGGTATCGTCGTGCTCGTCGCGACACTGGCCCGGCACATGCTCCGGGTCAGGGCGCGCCATTTGGCACGCAACCTCCGCCGCAACCAGCGACGGATGTGGCGAGGGTCCCCGGGTGGCCGTACCACCTGTTGGCCCTCCCCACCGACTCGGACCCGCGTCTCGCGGGGCACTGGTACAACTACGTGCCGGTGTCCGTCGCGGACGCCAACAACATCATCATGGCTGCTCGCCGTGATACGGGTGAGGCGGCTCACCGCATCCGCGACCTAATTGGTCAAGTGAACTCCCGTTCGGAGTACACAGGAGTGGCTGGTCTCAACCAGCTACAGTCGTCGTGGCGTCGAGAGGCGCCGCCGCCGCTGATCGCGGCGGCTCAACGAGCCGACTCCCGGGGAAACACTCCCCCTGGACTCGAGCACGCGTCGACGGCGCACTTGCCGCCGCCGTCATCGACCCTCTCGCGCAAGCGGACGCCCGCCGAGTGGCGGGAGGTCAAACTGAAGCTGCGTGCCCAGCGCACGGCGCCGGCCCCAAACCAGCCGAGCTTCAGTGACCCGCCTGCTGTGTGGCAGGCTTGGTATGGCGTCGATGAGCGCCGTATCCCTCAGTGGATGGAGCGGGAGCCAAATGGGCTTCCTACGACGCGCAGCGTGGAGTACCACGTTGCCGTTCGAGCGATGCTGCCGCGCGGCACGCCACTGGGACCGCGAGGGCATTGGGTGACCCTCGCCCACTGGCTGTTTTCAGTGCCGGGGCTCTACCGTTACGTGGTAGAGCAGGGGCAGTACCCCGTGGGTACTAGCTACCACCCGGGCCCCTACCCCAACGACGTCGCAAGCACGACGTTGTTCCATCTAGCGCGCTGGTTTGCGGCGCGCGGTCTTACCCCGACGGCTGCGGAGCGGTTCCTACCGCTCGCGAGACTGTGCCGCAACGAGCGGAACGGGCGCGACCTTCGGTCGCTGCTGCCTCAAATGGATGGCGGCCCGAATTCGACTCTCGACGTCGGAGTCGTGCCCAGTTCGCGGGACTTGGGACCAGTCGCCACAGGCGGCCCACTGCCGCCCCCCAACGCGCCCGCACCTGCGCCCGCACCCGTACCCGCACCAGCACCCGCACCCGTACCAGCACCCCCGCAGGCGCCCGAGGCGCCTGCCGTTACCACCGACGACGTCGACATGACCGACGCGTCCACTACCACCGCCGCGACCGCCATAACTGCGGTCGCCGAACCGTCGAGCATTGCCTCGACCCCGTCACACATAGTGGCGGGTACCCATCCCGATGACGGAGTCCCACCTCCGCCGTACTCCCCCGCTCGCGCGATGGAGGACGTGCAGGAGGCACCCGTCGCCGGTCCTTCCCAACCGCCTGCCGCTACTAGCGACAGGCACGACGAGAGCGAGAACGCGACGGGTGAGCAGGGATCCTCCCCTCTCACCCCGTCATCGCCACACGACGACACCGCGTAGGTGTCTAATCACAACCTTCGAGTGCATCCGTCATGCACTCGTCGTATACCACGACGGTATGACTGCAAATATTTGCAGTCCCCGTAGGAGACGATATTATCGTCTCCTCGGGCATAACGCAACCGATCTGCGTCAAAAATTGATCGGTTCGTCCGCCATAGCTGCGGTACTAATGTACATAGCCGCACCCCACGGTGCGCGCATCCATAACCCAAAAAACAAAAAACACTACCATATCATGGTAGTGTAGTGGTATGACTGCTAATATCTGCAGTCGTGTATATATCCCACTACACTGCTGTGACCACACCGTGAGCCTACTTGGCTCACTAACTCATTGTATATATATGAGTTGCGCACGCACTATGCGCAACTCTTTGTATCATATAGTGCTATGACTGCGAATATCAGCAGTCGTTCCTTTTACTATAATATTCTATTGTAGACCCGTACAACGGGTCTAGAGGGGGAGAGTGTAACGACCCTCCGTGGTCGTTACGGGTTATTGCAGGACATAGCGCTAGTTGCGCTATGTCGCGAGATGTACCTAGCGCTAGTTGCGCTAGGATAAGATACCGCGTAGATATCATGTATTAGATAGACGCGTACGACGCGCGGGTATTCGGAGCCCGCGCGTCTGGTGAGGGCAGCCTTCTACAACTGCCCCACCATCTCCCGAGTACGCCGAGCCCTAATAGAGCCCGGACCAGAGTACTTGGAGACTGCGGGCATCAGAAGTGCCCGACACCCGTGAGTTTTACACGGAGGGTCGTGTGCGCGACGTAGGAATGATGTGCTCGGCGTCGAGAGGGCGCGCGCGACGTCGGGAGGGGATGCAGGGCAACGGGACGATGTACGGCCGTGATTCAAATGCGCGCTTCAATTAATACGCGTGGCTAGCACCAACCAGTGCGCGCGCGACAGACAAGAGAGCGCGCGATATGTAGGGGAGGGGCGCGCGACTACAGAGAGGGAGGCGCGGAAGGGGGCGGCGGGGCGCGGGCGGGATTTCCTACTTAGGGAGCGCTACTGAACGCGCTTGTCAGGCAGGGCGCCAGGCACGTGGAGGGGCGGGCGGGATGGCCCAAAGGAGGAGACACGTGGGGAATGTCAGATCTGAAAGGGGGAAGATCGGAAAACATGAGCAAATGACCAAATGGAGCAGCTTACAGCATCAGGGACTGCGGGACATTGCTCGGGAGCGCGGGATGTGGGTCCAGAACAGCCGGATAACATAGGAGATAACATAGCGAGGGAAGCGAATACATTCCGGGACACGCAGCGCCTGAGTGGGGGAATTGCAGAGAGAAATAACGAAGAGTAAGAGAGGATGCAGGAAACGGCTCTAATTAGCAACGTCGGATCAATCAACCGACAGCACTAATCGGAAGCGAGCCGTGGGAGGAGTAGGTGTCCCGTCCGGGTGGTTCTGGCTCGGGCACAGCGCCGACGGGAGCCGCGCTCTCATCGTGAAGCCCACGCTACCGCGCAAGACGGGCCGCAACTACGCGATCGCGAATGCGAAGTCGGGCAATGGTGAGCTTCCCTGCGTAGCCCTCGCGTACGGCGCGCGTCGGCTGACACGACGTGGTTTGCAGGATTGTCGAACCAGCCGTGGCCGGCGGTATCCAACTACGAGTTCCTGTCGACCTACTCCAGCGGATTTGACCCGTCGACGCGTCTCGGAGAGACAATTGCGGCGTTGAGGCCGGGGCTCTTCCTGGAAGGCGACTGGAAGCTCGTGAGTGATCCCTGATGGCAATCTTTCGACGAACACTCACTTACGACCCGCGTGTAGGTTGGTACGAACATCAATACTCTGGTCTACATCACGGTACGTCAATCCGATGACATACGCGAGTTAGTCCCCGGCTGATGCATCTTGCGATGCGTAGTCTCCGAAGCAGCATGACGGCGAGGAGGACGAATGTCTGAACCTGCAGTCCGTCATCCAGCTGAAGCTTCCCGGGAGCCCGGATGACAATCCGCTGAGGCCGCGTTGGGCTATTCGCAAGAACGCCGTCTTGTTCGACTCCGGAGAGAAGTGAATGGGGTGGGACGAGCGGTCAGTTCTCGAGAGGAAATATCTGGATTATCTGGACAGCGCGACACTTGCAGCGTTTTGGAAGGCAGTACTTACCGCATTGTCGCGGTGTTCCTGCATCAGGCTTCGGCGAGGAGACCTGGCAACGATGGCGAGAGGTGACCAGCATGTAGTCGTCCGCGGCGCATTCGTTCAAGCCACGTATAAGGCGGGTCTGGGTTGATGCTATGTTCAAGGGTTGGTACTTCCTGTTTGTTTGAGTTCTGAAAATCCCGTAATCGGAGCCGCCGTCGTCGGGAGGGTGGGCGCCACTGGACCGTACGGCGACGGGATGATGGGCGCCTATCCGGCATCTGAACTTGTCTTGCTGCCTCATCCTCGAATTCGAGCGCAATCCCAGTGGCTTGCTCCTTTCCACCCGGGTGGAAGAGACCGTGACTGATCACTTACACTTACTTCAAGCAACGCTCGAAGTACCGCATACGGAGACGGTGAGCGACCTGTTGGGGCTTGCCGCCGTTGGCAGAGCACGCTGCTGATAGATTTGGAGCCAGCGTACTACTATATAGGCCAATGTGGGGCATCTCCGGCCCCGTCCTCGTATACCGGGGGTCCCAAAATAAGCTTGGGATGCGCTTGATTGCTACTGTACGCGATTTGCGTGGCCCTGTTGGAGCGCTGCGCTAGTGATCCCAGCACTCATACCGAACTTGTGTTCGCGAGTTATCGCTGCTTGCAACTTGCTAACCCGCTATTTGATTGAAAGGTATCGAACGCGCGTCATGTCTACCGACTGCAAGTATGACACTGCGGGTGCTCCTTCGCGAACCTCGCGTTCGTCATCCAGAGTTCAGGTGACGCCGATGACCGGTCACCCAAGCTCAAGACGCCACTCCTTCCTCGGCATCTCGTGGAAATGGCGCACAACATTGTGCAAAACACAGCATCTTGACAGCTTGTTCAGGTCAGTAGCTTGACGCTCCCTAGACGTCTATGACAAGCTGGGTGGGTTGTTCGTCAAAGCAAGGATTCCGACTGTCGATAAGCACCGTGGGGCCGTACAGTGCACCGCAGTCAAGAAGCCGCCATTGGGTGGGGGGCCGTCCTCGTGCTCGAGAAACCCTGGCTCCGTCTGAGAAGCGTCATCCGCTACCGAAGAGACCTTTGCTTGCGCGCTCATCCCTGGGGTCGCAAACCGCGAAATGTACGTCTCAATGCCTATCTCTGTCCTCGCACCTAACGGGGCGAAAGATTACGCAGAACCCGTGAGCCGTTCACGCTCACAAGATGGCGGTAAGTCTGCTAGCTCGTCACTTCACCATTCCCTCCGGTAACGAGAGCGGGGTACTCATTTCGCACTCGGTATAGGGCTGTACTGAGGTCTACCGCTGGCCCTTAGACGATGGCAAGGTACAGAGTTTACTTCGCTACGAATACGGTATTAGAATCTTGCTCTGACGGGTAGGGTCCGGAGCGTGGATGTCGTAAGTGGAGCCCGAGGCTGACGCAGTGCGTGAATGCGCTCACTCACAGTGATTCAAGTTCCTAGGATAGCACCGTCTGAGGCTCGGCGGCTCAGGCTCCGGAGGGATGAGGACCGACTCGTCATTGCGCCGGGTCCAGACGGTATAAAAGGTCCTGCAGCATCGTCTCTCCTCGCACATTCGCCCACTCGCCATACTCTCTCTGATGGCTACCGCGCTCAGCCATACGTTCGTCGACCATGTCGCTTCCCCTGTGAGGGCCGCTTTCCACCATCTTGTGAACACTTTTTGATGTGGACTCCACTAGGCGGTCATCGCAGCCATCCGGGCAGCCCCCCGTCCGCGCACCAGTAGCGATACCCTCAACGATGTCATCAAAGACGATGCGCGCCGGAATAAGCTAGTAAGAATTTGTCCTCGTGCTAACTGTTACCCCTAGTACTAACTAACCCCGACGACTTCATAGATTGACGACAACAATTTGCTCAAAGGTGTCTGCATGACCCCGCTGGGCCCCGCCGTCAGCTCGCTCGAGCTGATCGTTCGCCCCTCAACTCTCCACGCCGCCGTCGACCAGAGCGCGAGCATTCACACGACAACCGTCGAAGCCGAGTACACCGAGAAGCTGCTCCAGGAAAACTACACCTCCGTGTCTGTGAAAGTATCCGCGCCTTAGTACGTCCCTAGCTGCCTGAGTTTTGTCGTTTCGCGCATTGTCGTATCACTGATACCACCGCGTTTTCTAGCGTGACTGCGAGCGTGGACTACTCGCAGGAGACGAGCTGGCAAAACACCGCAACGACGAAGACGGTCGCCGTCTCGTCGCGCTACCTCTTCCCCCAGGGCCGCATCGACTTTGCCGCACCCGGATCTGGATTTCCGGGAGAGGTCGAGCTCAGCGAGGACTTCACAGCTGCGGTCGATGCCGCGCTCCAGAAGCCTACTCCGACTGATCAGCGAGAGGCGCTTGACGCCGTATTCAACAAGTATGGGCATGTCTTCCGCACCGAGGTGCAAATCGGCGGGACGCTTTCGGCGCACACGTCGGAGACTTACTCTAGGACGGTGAGTAGATATACACCATTCAAAGTCATTAGATAGTGACACTGCACTTCAGGAAAATGACACCTCCGTCAAAGAAGACGTCAAGACTAGCCTCGAGGTGGCGGTCCAGGATTGGGGCTTGGGTGTGACTGGTGGACACGGGAATCTCACGACGACGGTCCACACGGCTGAGAATCGTGTGCTGGACGTTCAATATGTTGTTCAGGCAAGTGCCCCACATGTGCTCCGCTCGCGGAATTCTCAGTCGGGAGCAGGGGGGCGACTACACCAAGATTCTCGACACCGATGCGTGGATTGCTTCAACGGATGACTCCGACTTCTGGCGGGTCGTCGAAGTGACCGAGGTCATTGCCACCGCCGACTTGCTTCCCGAACCGAAGAGGAGCACCGTCAAAAGGCTGATGGTCCCGCTCCTCGGCGAGTGAGTACTTCTTTCAAAGCTTCACCCTTTCCCGGGCAGGGTTCATCATTTGCTGATCACTTTTCGCTGGAAGATGGGTCCCTGTCGAGGAGTTGACGCTGATTGAGCCGGTGGTGCTTCCCCATGGTGTGGCGGTATACCAGCCGAAGCACTCAATCCCGTCCGGGTGGTTCTGGCTCGGGCACAGCATCGACGGGACACACGCCCTCATTGTCAAGCCCACGCTTCCGCGAAAGGCCGGCCGCAACTACGCGATCGCGCTGGCAGAGCCAGGCACTAGTGAGTTTGGCATGCTCATGCGCTGTGATCATCATCTCAATTGTTTCCGTGAATCCAAGATGACTCGGTCTTACCACTGCCGACTGTGCCTCATTATGAGTTCCTGGCGATGTACCTCCCGGGGTTCAACTGGTCCCCGCTTCTCAAAGAAAATATGGCATCGTTGAGGCCGGGTCTTTTCGTAGAGGGCGACAGCAAGCGCGTGAGTGTTCCTCATTGCGACATCCAGTGACGGTGCACTGACGGCCAGTCGTGTACTAGATTGGCGGGCCGTTGCTCATGATGATCGATATTTACGAGACGGTACGTCGATCCAACAGCATACGCAAGCTACCGAGTAGGCCACTGATGCCTCGTACTGTGAACAGTTCCCTAAGCAGCAAGAAGGCGAAGAAGGCGAGTGTCTGAACCTCCAAACTCTTATTGGGGTCCAGATCATCCCGAGCGACGGACCCGCATCGAGCACCACTATGCGGGAGTGGGCGATCCGCAAGGATGCCATCCTGTTCGACTCTGGAGAAACGTAGAAGGGGCCAGTGAGGAAGGACATATCGCGTCGCTCAGAATTCGCAGACTGTTGTACATCTTGGAATGCTAGTGTATCCGCATCGTGACTTGACGGCTTCGAATACGGCAATCGTTCTGGCCATGTGTTAGGAGGCCTGGTAAGTCAGGACGACACATCGACACAACACCGTCTGGGCGGTGAGCGACGGCTTGGGGTAGTACGTGCTATCCATGGTGACATGCGCGGGGCGGGGAGCCCTCGCGGTCGAAGTAGGCGCACAGTGCTTGCAAATGAGACTCACCAACCTTTGTAATATTGTCCAATATCGTGCAGATACCCTGGGCCGTACAACAGCCCGAGAGTCCTCGAAGCTCAGACTTCTTCCGAAGCTCGGACTCGAGTGGTGGTAGTCCGGAAGAGACGAGCACGAGCGCCAATTCCCTGGTGGCAGCGTTCAGTATGGGCGCCTAGAGAGCCGCCGTGCTTGTGCTCGACCCCCACCTCCGTCTCCGCCACTTTCCCTCTTCCTCCGCTCTCTGGGCTGCACTTCACGATGCAGGACGGACGCGCGCCGAGGTAAGCACTCAGAAAGTCAGCTCTACGCGACTGGACTGATGCGCTTCCGTAGGATTAAGAACCGGGCTCCCGCTGCCATCCAAGTCACCGCCGAGCAGCTCCTCCGAGATGTACGCCCCATCCCTCGCACGCTCCGACGTTTCCCTGACTAGACTTGTGGAATACTTAGGCCCAAGAACGACAAGAGTCGCAGTTTCGCGCACCAAAGCAACGCGTCGAGGACTTCGAGGAGCTTCATGAGTACCGTGGGCGGAAACGCGAGGAGTTCGAGAAGCGCATCAGGCAGACCCGGGGCAGCATGTGCGTATCAATGTTGCGTTTCGATCTGTTTCTTCCTAACACCCCTCCAGAAAAGAATGGCTGCAATATGCAAACTGGGAGGTAAGCACCTGACGTTCGTGCCTGGTCTCGTCATTGTGCGTCCTCGGGAGGGGGGAAGAGTCTGCAGCAAACAAGAATGATGTGCTGTATCCAGCGTGCTCTATGCCTGAAGGTCGCTCCCCCCGAGTCTTCGCTCCACAGAGCTCTAGCCAAACGGCGCGAGAGTGGACCCCGGCGCGCGGAGTTCAGTACACCCCCAGCCGATGACCCTGCGCGCGCATACGTTCCTTGGAACACCTTCGAGAATACACAGGATGTGCAGGACGTCTGGTGATCCTCCCTGAAGAGGCCTTATGACGAGACTGGGTGCCATGGTCGACGTCTGTCCGTACTGACACTCATCCGTAGGCCAGCCAAGGCGAATTCGCGCGCTCGCGCTCGGTCTTCGAACGCGCCCTCGACGTCGACCCGCGCAGCGTCCAGCTCTGGCTCTCCTACTCCGAGGTCGAGCTCAAGGGCCGCAACGTCCAGCATGCCCGCAACCTCTTCGACCGCGCCGTCACCCTCCTCCCGCGCGTCGACCAGCTCTGGTACAAGTACGTGTACCTCGAGGAGCTCCTCGGCAACGTCCCCGGCGCCCGCCAGGTCTTCGAGCGCTGGATGCAGTGGGAGCCCGACGACAAGGCCTGGCAGGCCTACATCAAGCTCGAGCAGCGCTACAACGAGCTCGACCGCGCGAGTGCGATCTTCGAGCGCTGGGTCGCCGTCCGTCCCGAGCCCCGCGTCTGGGTCAAGTGGGGCAAGTTCGAGGAGGAGCGCGGGAAGCTCGACAAGGCCCGCGAGGTCTTCCAGACCGCGCTCGAGTTCTTTGGAGACGACGAGGAGCAGATCGAGAAGGCGCAGGCGGTGTTCAACGCGTTTGCGAAGATGGAGACGCGGCTGAAGGAGTACGAGCGAGCGCGGGTCATCTACAAGGTGCGCCTAGTTTCAAGCGTTAGGCGGAGCCCTCCGCTAACGCCCTGCGCAGTTCGCGCTCTCGAGGCTGCCGCGCTCAAAATCGGCCGCGCTGTACGCGGCGTACACAAAATTCGAGAAGCAGCATGGCACGCGCTCCACCCTCGAATCCACGGTACTCGGCAAGCGGCGCATACAGTACGAAGAGGAGCTCTCGCACGACGGCCGCAACTACGACGTCTGGTTCGACTACGCGCGTCTTGAAGAGGGCGCGCTACGTGACTTGCGGGAGGAGGGTGCGACGGGTGAGGAGGAAGAGCGCGCGGCAAATCGGGTCCGCGAGGTGTACGAGCGCGCGGTCGCGCAAGTTCCGCCAGGAGGGGAGAAGCGTCATTGGCGACGCTATATCTTCCTGTGGTTGTATTACGCGCTGTTCGAGGAGATCGAGACGAAGGTGCGTACATTTGATCCGAGAACGTACCGTTTACTGACTTCGCACCAGGACTACGAGCGCGCGCGACAGATCTACGAGACCGCGATCCGAGTCGTACCACACAAGCAGTTCACCTTCGCGAAGCTGTGGATCATGTTCGCCCGCTTCGAGGTACGACAGCTCCAGCTCCCCGCCGCACGCAAGATCCTCGGAACCGCCATTGGGATGTGCCCGAAGGAGGCGCTCTTCAAGGGCTACATCCAGCTCGAGTTCGACGTACGTCTCCCCTTTCCGGATAATCGGTTTCGACGCTAATGGTCACCTGTAGCTGCGCGAATTCGACCGGGTACGGACGTTGTACGAGAAGTATCTAGAGGTACGCCGCGTCCGCTCGCTATGTATGGCGCGCTAACATTGCCCGCGCAGTGGGACCCGACGAACTCGGCCGCGTGGATCAAGTACGCCGAGCTCGAGACGCAGCTCGAGGACTTCGCGCGCGTGCGCGCGATCTACGAGCTCGGCGTCGCGCAGACCGCGCTCTCGATGCCCGAGCTCCTCTGGAAGGCGTACATCGACTTCGAGACCGAGGAGGGCGAGCGCGAACGCGCGCGCGCGCTCTACGAGCGCCTCGTCCAGGCGAGCGGACACGTCAAGGTCTGGATCTCGTATGCGACGTTCGAGGCGGAGCCGATCCCGCTCCCGCGCGCGCAGCGCGAGGAGCTCGAGGACGAGGAGGACGAGGAGGTGCCGATGGTCGAGGGCGACCCGGTGCGCGCGAGGCAGGTGTTCGACCGCGCGTACAGGGACCTCAAGGGCAAGGGGCTCAAGCACGAGGTATGTGCTCGACGCGTTCGTGCGCGTTTAGGGGTCGCTGACGCAGGTTTGTAGCGCGTCGTCTTGCTCGAGATCTGGAAGGCGTTTGAGGAGAAACACGGCGCGGCCGAGGACGTCGTCCGCGTCCAGGGCATGATGCCCATCACGAGCAAGCGTCGCATCGTCGACAAGGAGACCGGGCAGACTGTCGAAGGTACGTCCGCGTGCGCATCTCGTCCCCTCACCGGCGGGCTAACTGTTCCGTTCGCAGACTGGGACATCGTGTTCGCGGACGACGAGCGCGAGGCGAACCCGACGACCTTCAAGTTCCTCCAGATGGCGCACGCGTGGAAGGCGATGCAGGCGAAGGGCGGCGGCGCGTCCACAAACGTGCTCTCCGGTTTCGCCGCCGCCGCTGCCGCCAACGCGCAGGCCACCGCGGACGCGAATGCGGAGTCGTCCGGCGCTGGGGAGGCCGCGCGTCGGGAAGGGCGCCGGGAGGGAGCGGACGACGACACAGGGAGCGACGTCGCGAGCTCGAACGGCGGGGACGATTAGTATATCTTCTCGATGTCTGCTGCTGTTGTATGTTAGTTGTGCTGGTGCTGTATGTTCACGTTTCGAGCTTCGCGTGGGCCCGCTTTCGCGCTTTCTTCCATGTGTTGCGTGGGTGCGCTCGCCGCGCGCCCTGCGCGTCGGTACCTGGTGTGAGTATGTGTTCGCCTCGTGTCCGCCTCTTCAATGGACACGCTGTTGCAGATTTCTGGACGGTCCTTGCTAGTACAGTATTTAAATATTTATCTATCAGATGAAACACCTTTTTCGCACGACTCGTCCTAATGGGGGCATGCGACGCCACCTGCTTGCCCACGCCCTCGCAAATCGGGCTGCCCAGCCTCGACCGTCCCTCCGTTCGCCCTACGGCTTTTTTCGTCCGGTCGGGGCACCGTGCCCCCTCCTTTCGTTACCCTATGTCGAGCGCGAGGGAGCGGTCCCTGACGACGTAGAGCCCGAAAGGTGCCCGTTCGGGGCTTGTTCCTCCCTTTCTAGACGCCCACGGGTCCATGAGGCGCCCGTCAGCACCGCCACCTCGCGTGAATCCCTGACAGTGTGGTGTCGCTCCGTCCTTTCGGAGTTCGAACTGACGGACGTGAGGAGGAAGCGGAGATCTGCTGTATTTGGTCGTCTCGAGGCTCGTTACAGCCAGTGTTGGCATTGACCCGGTCACTTATGGCGGTAGGGTTGTACATTTAATCAAGTCGCAAGATGCAACTCGCAACTCTCAACTTTGACGGGCGCCTAATGACCTTTTTTGGCATATGCCTTATGGTTTCTTTCAAAACACCGCAGAACCTGTCGCCTAAAGGTAGTGAGTAGTAAGTTGACACATGCACTTGTGGTATACGGTCGGCTAACTGAGGTTGCACTGTGGTTGCACTGTGGTGTCACTGAGGTTGCACCAATGTATGACATTCAACTTGTCCTGTCTACTTGCTGATCTCAACTACAGTCGAATTTCTCATAATGTATGAGGTCGGTGACCCCAAAACCTCATACATTATGAGAGATTATGCATTACCAGATGGCTTTGTAGGGTGAAGCGCCCGTTTGGTGGCGGCCTCAGGCTATACACTATGAGAAAATATACGCTATGAGAGCATACATTATGAGAAATTCGACTGTAGTGGGTCCGCCCTCTGGAGACAACTGAACACCCCTGCAGCCTATCTAGACTCATTTTTGTAAGAGGTCTTACAGGGCAGGGTTGGAATTTGGCTCTGAAATTTTGGGAGCATGTATATAGTATATAGAGGAGGCCCTGTGCAGAAAATGAGCAAAATCGGCGGACCAGTTTTGGAGCTATGGTCCTGGGCAGCAACCACGCATAAAATGATGTGTTCCTGCACACTGGTTGGCCACTGGATCCCACAAAGCTGGGAGAGGGTGAATATATACCATAGGGAGGTATGCTGGAAGTTTCAAACCACCACGATCACAATTGGGCGCTCGAGGGGGGGAAATGTGCGCAAGTGAGGAGGAGCATGTCTCCTGATTTTTTTTGTGTGGGTATTTGTGCAAGTTGAGTATATGCAATTCATTGAGCATGGTACTGGGTACATGGATATGAAATATGGCGCAGTGGGGGCAACCATAGCATAAGGTACGGGGCAAACAATGTGGACTCCCCTTGAGCAGAGGCCTACCCAGAGGCGCTGTGTGAAATCGAGTATATACATTATGTTCAGCATGTATTGGAGTGTGTCTGCTCAAGAAATCAGGATGTGAATATGGCTGAAAGCAGGTGTATAGAGCAGTATGCCCCCCCCAGGGGCAGTGTAGCTCAAAGCTTTCTTGACGATTAGAAAGGATAATAGTAATTGAGTATATATATATATATATATATTACGTGTAAAATCTTTGCAGCTATACCACTTGCTCAACGTACCCTGATTCCATGAGCACACTACGACAACTAGTGGCAGAGACTCCATATAGTTATGGTGACCCTCTTAACACACCTACAAGACGATACAAGCCTTTTTTTACTGGGGTGTCACAATAGGTCTATAAACCTCCCCATTCTCGTGATCCTTGTCTCGGTCGTCAGCAAGAGATATGTGTCATATATTGAGGCAGAACAGGTGAGGTTCAGGCCGGCGCACACACTGCACGGGTATTGTGTGGGCCTCTGGATTTGAACTTTGAATATAATATGCAGGCTCGTGCAGCAAGCGCACCGTGCCTCTGTGTCGCAGACTCCCTATTGCGCCAAAACACCTCCATGTCTGACAATTTGCATCTGCTTGCTGCAACGGTATGTCACAGTTCCT
>PUDQ02000127.1:0-21055 GCA_002964805.2 Trametes villosa | reverse complement strand
GCTCTTGGACAAGATAGCCAAGGAGCAGTGGGAAGACGAACAGATCCGACGAACCCACGCTGGGTTCGTCATAGACGAGGAAGAGGAGGAGCTGAAAGCTCTTCGTGACCGCTGGTATGCGGCCACCGAGGACATTATGCGTCCTGCGCCGGAGCATCTCCCGCCGTTCCGGGAGATCAATCACCACATTCCGCTCATCGATGAAGCGAAGAAATATCGCTATCATCTCCCACGTTGCGCGGACGTGGTGAAGCCCGAGCTCATAGCGAAAATCAATCGCTATGTGAAGGCAGGCTGGTGGCGACCGGTAACGGTCACGCAAGCAGCGCCTCTGCTGTGCGTTGCCAAGAAGAATGGCAAGCTGCGCACCGTACTCGATGCGCGACAACGAAACCAGAACACGGTGCACGATCTGACACCGTTTCCGGATCAAGACCAGATCCGGATGGACGTTGCTCGAGCGAAGTATCGCTCGAAGATTGATCTGTCCGACGCATACGAACAGATCCGCATAGTTGCGGAGGACGTGTGGAAGACCGCGTTCGCGACGCCTTACGGGACGTTCGTGAGCGAGGTCATGCAACAGGGCGACACCAACGCCCCGTCCACATTCCAACGTCTAATGACAGCCATATTCCGTGACTGTATCGGAAGGTTCGTCCATGTCTATTTGGACGACATTTTCGTATTTTCGGACTCCAAGGAGGAGCACGAAGAACACTTAAGGATAGTGTTCGAAAAGCTTCGAGAGGCGAAGCTTTTCCTAAGCCGCAGCAAGTGCGACTTATACTCCAAAGACTTGGATTGTCTCGGTCACCGAATAGATGACAAGGGACTACACGCCGATACGGATAAGATGAGCCGTATCAGGAACTGGCGAACACCTCGCTCGTATAACGAGGTGCAGCGGTTCCTCGGGCTAGTAAACTATCTGGCACATTTTATGCCAGATGTAACGGCGTACACATCGCCGTTATCGGACATGGTCCATAACGACCGTCCGTTCGTATGGCGCGCACTGCACGACAAGTGCTTTGAATCTATCAAAGCACTCGCGTGTAAGGTGCCCATACTGAAGCCGATAGATCCGGCTTCCACAGATCCCATTTGGTTGATCTGTGATGCGTCCGTGTATGGACTCGGAGCGTTATACGGGCAAGGACCCGACTGGCAAACTTGCAGGCCAGCCGGGTTCCTGTCGAAGAAATTTACGTCCGCACAACGGGCGTATCGCACCTATGAGCAAGAAGCCCTCGCCATCATGGAAGGCTTGTTCAAGTGGGAGGACAAGCTCATAGGACGAAAGCTCAATATAGTCACCGACCATAGAGCTCTCGAGTTCCTTGAGGGACTCAAGCGTCCTAACCACCGTCAGATACGGTGGTACGAATTCTTGTCGAGGTTCGACAAGACGATTACCTATATTCCAGGTAAACTGAACAAAGTAGCGGACTGTTTGTCCCGCTACTTTGAGCACGACGACATAGAGGAACTAGCCGAAGATTTCGACTATGTTAACGCCGATTTGCGGCTAGATCCTGAAGGGGATGATCTCCCCTTCTCCCGACTCATCGAGCTACGCGCAGCTCGAGTGTTGCGTCGATCTGCGCGGAAACTCGCGCAGCTAGAGACAGACAACGCGCACGCTACACGCGTGCAAGAACCAATAGAGGAACGAGTCGTAGAGTCGGCTCGTTACGCTGCACACGCACCTATCTCGGTGACTGCAGCAACCCCGGACAGCGACAATGTGACGCTGTCGGACTCGCTATCTGCGGGTCCCTCTTTGCGTGTCTGGGTAGAAGGAGACGACGGCTTCCTGAAAGCCGTCAAGTCAGGTTATGTTAATGACCCGACGTTCCAGAAAATACTGGAACGGCCTACTCAGCATCGCGCATTCGTAATGCGCGAGGGTGTGATATACACCAAGAACCGTGAAGGCGACGAAGTATTGTGTATACCTCGTGGTCTGTATCGGAAACGGGCCCTTCAGGAGCTCGTGTTAGACCAAGCGCATAGCGCGCTTGGACATCTTGGACCTCAGCGCACGTCAGAGTACGTGCGCAAGTGGTTTTGGTGGCCCGCGTTACGCAAAGATGTGGACAAGTTCTGCATTTCGTGCGGCGTGTGCCACACCACGAAAATAAGTACACAGCCCCCTATAGGGCTGTTACACTCGCTACCGATACCTACGGTGCCATGGACGTCTATGTCCATGGATTTCTTCGGTCCGTTTCCGCCCTCGCACGGATATGACTACATATGGATTGTAGTCTGTCGGTTGACCTCGATGGTACACCTCATACCCATCAAGACAACCGACACAGCGTCAGACCTGGCGCTGGTCTACTTCAGGGAAGTAGTCCGTCTACACGGGCTACCGGACTCCATAGTCTCTGATAGAGACTCGAAGTTCACTTCCAAGTTCTGGAAGGAGCTGCATCGTCTTATGGGGGCGAAGCTGCTTATGTCCACGTCGTTCCATCCACAGACGGATGGATTATCTGAGCGTAGTATACGCTCAGTGTCGCAGATACTCCGTGCATTGGTAGCTCCTGACCAGTTGGACTGGTATGAGAAGCTACCGATAGCGGAGTTCGCTATCAACTCTGCGGTAAGTTCTACCACAGGGTTCGCTCCGTTCGAGTTGAACTACGGGTACCTCCCGCGTTCCATGAACGGAATCGGAACGGATACTCCGTTTCGAGGAGTGCGAGAGTTCGCACTCAGAGCCAAGGCGAACTTGGAGATGGCGCATGATGCCATCATCGAGGCGCGAGTGCGCCAGACACACTATGCGAATAAGCATAGGCAAGCCGAACCCGACTTTGAGGTCGGGGACAAGGTATACCTATCGACAAAGAATTTGTCGATACCTAAGGGCCGGGCACGAAAGCTCGTGCCCAAATACATCGGACCGTATGCTATAATTGAGAGCATACCCAGTACGTCAAACTACGTACTGGAGTTACCAGAAGAACTCCGGAACCGAAGGATACACCCTCGGTTCCACGCGTCGCTATTACGACGCTATGAGCCAAACGACGATGCGGTATTTCCGCATCGTGAGGCGAAGTCGTATTACGACTTCGGCAATGAAGACTCCACCGAATGGTTGGTGGAAGAGATTATCGGCCACGAGTGGAATGGCAATAAGTGCCAGTTCCACGTGCGGTGGACGATGGGGGACCATACATGGGAACCCTACGAGCACTGCAAGGAGCTCGTAGCATTAGACGAGTATTGTCGTCTAATGGGCGTGTCATCTTGGCGCGCGTTGCCCAAGAAAACATCCGCCAAGACATAGCGGATGTACGAAGCGCAACATGCGCTTCGTGGTCAAGACTACCCGATTGAGTAGTCGTGGTGAAGGACAGAGCACGCGCAGAGAGCGCGTGACCGTGAAGTAGTACGTCACGTGCAGGCTCGCGTGCGCGAGGCAGCCACCGACGCGTTCGGACTCCGCCGGCGCTTTAAGACGGCGACCTCGCGAGTGCAGGGTCATAACTGACCTCTGCCACCTCACCACCACCACCAACAACGACGCCCGCGCCATGAACGACGCCCCGCAAGACAACACGCAAGCCAGCGGCTCCGGGCAGCAAGCCTCGGAGCAACAGGGGTCGCAACCTGCGGCCCCTCAACAACAAAACATCCCCTTCCCCCAACCTTCGCAGTTCCTGCTGCCGCAACAAGCGGCAGCTCCCGCGTTCTCGTCCATGCCGGGGGTAACCCACCCCCAGCAGTTCCCGCATGCCTTCTCGCAGGGCATGCCCGCCTACGGGTTTCCGTACGGCGGCGGCTTCCAGTTCCCGCATCAAGCGGGTCCTGCATTCCAGAGCGCGCCCAGTTCGAGCGTGCCGATGCCACAGACTGGTGGCATCCCCCTCATGCCCTTCTCGAGCATGACCTGGGCGCCCGTAGCGGGCCAACACTTGTTGGTCGCGCACAGCGACAACTGCGCTGTGTGCGCGGACTTTGTCCGCCACTACAATTCGGCGGCGTCGGACTCGACGTTCCGGGACGCGCAGACGCGCGTCCAGTCAGAACTGCAGCAGCGGTTCTGGCGGCACTTCGAGGAGCACCAGAGGGTGGAGGAGGGGAGGAGCCGCGATCGGATCGCGGAGCTCGAGGCGAAGCTCCAGAAGATGAAGGAGCTCGTCGACGAGACGAAGTCGATCCGGGACAGGTACCGGAGCGAGCGCGAGGCCGCTCGCCAGGAGCGCGACGAGTACGAGCGCGAGCGCGATGAAGTGCGCTCGCAGTTGGAGGCTGAGCTCAGTCGGGCTCGGCACAGGAGGGCGTCGCCTCCGCGCGACGAACGACGACGCGACCCGAGGGAACTCAGCCCTCGGAGGAGGGATACTGCGAACGATAGGTCGTTCGCGTCGACATCAAGGAGCTCAGCGCCGTCCGCTGGGCCCAGCTTGATGCCGATCGTGTCGCTGCCCAGCGGGGCAGGACCATCGAGGACTGGAGCGTCGCAGATGACGACGCCAAATGTGGCAGGACCGTCGAACTCGACGGCGATGCCGACCTCGTCGACATCCGCGGACCGGGACCACCCTATGGTGGACTGGGAGAACGCGACGAGCGACGAGGACGACGACATCGACGAGAGGCGGATCGAGAGACTCGTCTCTCGAAACCGGTATCGTCGTGCTCGTCGCGACACTGGCCCGGCACATGCTCCGGGTCAGGGCGCGCCGTTTGGCACGCAACCTCCGCCGCAACCAGCGACGGATGTGGCGAGGGTCCCCGGGTGGCCGTACCACCTGTTGGCCCTCCCCACCGACTCGGACCCGCGTCTCGCGGGGCACTGGTACAACTACGTGCCGGTGTCCGTCGCGGACGCCAACAACATTATCATGGCTGCTCGCCGTGATACGGGTGAGGCAGCTCACCGCATACGTGACCTCATCGGTCAGGTGAACTCCCGCTCAGAGTACACAGGAGTGGCTGGTCTTAACCAGCTACAGTCGTCGTGGCGTCGAGAGGCGCCGCCGCCGCTGATCGCGGCGGTTCAACGAGCCGACTCCCGGGGAAACACTCCCCCTGGACTCGAGCACGCGTCGACGGCGCACTTGCCGCCGCCGTCGTCGACCCTCTCGCGCAAGCGGACGCCCGCCGAGTGGCGGGAGGTCAAACTGAAGCTGCGTGCCCAGCGCATGGCGCCGGCCCCAAACCAGCCGAGCTTCAGTGACCCGCCTGCTGTGTGGCAGGCTTGGTATGGCGTCGATGAGCGCCGTATCCCTCAGTGGATGGAGCGGGAGCCAAATGGGCTTCCTACGACGCGCAGCGTGGAGTACCACGTTGCCGTTCGAGCGATGCTGCCGCGCGGCACGCCACTGGGACCGCGAGGTCATTGGGTGACCCTCGCCCACTGGCTGTTCTCAGTGCCAGGGCTCTACCGTTACGTGGTAGAGCAGGGGCAGTACCCCGTAGGTACTAGCTACCACCCGGGCCCCTACCCCAACGACGTCGCAAGCACGACGTTGTTCCATCTAGCGCGCTGGTTTGCGGCGCGCGGTCTTACCCCGACGGCTGCGGAGCGGTTCCTGCCGCTCGCGAGACTGTGCCGCAACGAGCGGAACGGGCGCGACCTTCGGTCGCTGCTGCCTCAAATGGATGGCGGCCCGAATTCGACTCTCGACGTCGGAGTCGTGCCCAGCTCGCGGGACTTGGGACCAGTCGCCACAGGCGGCCCACTGCCGCCCCCCAACGCGCCCGCACCTGCGCCCGCGCCCGCACCCGCACCAGCACCCGCACCCGCACCAGCACCCCCGCAGGCGCCCGAGGTGCCTGCCGTTACCACCGACGACGTCGACATGACCGACGCGTCCACTACCACCGCCGCGACCGCCATAACTGCGGTCGCCGAACCGTCGAGCATTGCCTCGACCCCGTCACACGTAGTGGCGGGTACCCATCCCGATGACGGAGTCCCACCTCCGCCATACTCCCCCGCTCGCGCGATGGAGGACGTGCAGGAGGCACCCGTCGCCGGGCCTTCCCAACCGCCTGCCGCTGCTAGCGACAGGCACGACGAGAGCGAGAACGCGACGGGTGAGCAGGGATCCTCCCCTCTCACCCCGTCATCGCCACACGACGACACCGCGTAGGTGTCTAATCACAACCTTCGAGTGCATCCGTCATGCACTCGTCGTATACCACGACGGTATGACTGCAAATATTTGCAGTCCCTGTAGGAGACGATATTATCGTCTCCTCGGGCATAACGCAACCGATCTGCGTCAAAAATTGATCGGTTCGTCCGCCATAGCTGCGGTACTAATGTACATAGCCGCACCCCACGGTGCGCGCATCAATAACCCAAAAACAAAAACACTACCATATCATGGTAGTGTAGTGGTATGACTGCTACTATCTGCAGTCGTGTATATATCCCACTGCACTGCTGTGACCACCCTGTGAGCCTACTTGGCTCACTGACTCATTGTATATATGAGTTGCGCACGCACTATGCGCAACTCTTTGTATCATATAGTGCTATGACTGCAAATATCAGCAGTCGTTCCTTTTATTATAATATTCTATTGTAGACCCGTACAACGGGTCTAGAGGGGGAGAGTGTAACGACCCTCCGCGGTCGTTACGGGTTCTTGTAGGACATAGCGCTAGTTGCGCTATGTCGCGATCAGTACCTAGCGCTAGTTGCGCTAGGATAAGATACCGCGTAGATATCATGTAGTAGATAGACGCGTACGACGCGCGGGTATTCGGAGCCCGCGCGTCTGGTGAGGGCAGCCTTCTACAACTGCCCCACCATCTCCCGAGTACGCCGAGCCCTAATAGAGCCCGGACCAGAGTACTTGGAGACTGCGGGCATCAGAAGTGCCCGACACCCGTGAGTTTTACACGGACCCCGAAGGTAACATTGTTGACGGTGACCGCGCCAAGACCATCCGCCGGAGGTTCCGCGAGTTCTGCGTGTACCTGCATCAAGACAAACGGGCGCCGGCGACATGGCAACAGGGCAGCGATGCACAGATTGCGCTCCAGTACCGCCACTGGATGCGCACACAATGCTTTGAACTCCAGCTCTGCGACAATGACTGGAAAGCCGACAAGGTTGCGATTCTATCCAACTACTCGCAGTGGAAGAAAAAGTACGAAGCTCGACTGGCCCGCTTGGCTAAGGCGGCGAAGGCAGCCAAGAAGAAGGATCAAAAGGGGAAGAGCAAGGCGACAGGTACGTGCTAGTAGCTATGCTACATCAGATGCTGATGTGCTGGGCAGCGAAAACCGCCGACCAGATCGAGCACGAAAAAGATCTGGCCGGAGCGGCAGTCGTCGGGGACGTCCTCGCCCATGCGCCCTTCCGCATCTCGGCGGACACCTCCGGAGTGGGTGCGTCTTCGCGTGCGCAGGACTCGCCGGATGAGAACGACGAGGAGCCGAGCGCCAAGCGCCGTCGAACTTCCTCTCCCGCTCCCTCCATCCCTTCTCGCGCGCCCAGTCCCTCGCCCTCCATCGAGTACCTCGACGACCCTATGACAGGGAACGACATTTCCGGTCCTGAACATGATTCCCCAAGGCCTGCACAGGGCGACCCCGGGCTCGAGCTGAATCCGCCCTCCCCCGTGCAAAACCCGCTCGCCCCCGTGGCACTTGGGCAAGACCTGCCGCTCCCTGCCGCCATGCCCCGGACGGCAAACACCCCCATCCCCACGGCGAACGACCCCGCCGGGCCCGCCCCCACAGCGAACAACCAGGCCGCCGCGCCCACGACCAACACCTCCGCGCCCACAGCGAACACCCAGGCCTCTACCCCCGCGGCGAACGTCCCCGCTCCCGCCCCCACAGCGAACACCCCCGCCCCCGCGCAGAAGAAAGCGCCTGCTAAGGTCGGTGACTGCTCTACTCAGTCTCACACAGTGGCTAACGGTCGTACCATCAGGTGACGTTCCGTAAGGCATTGTAAGTCTCCCACTCTCGCACCTTGTCACCGAATTGATTTACTTATTCTCCCATACTCCAGGGCCAACATGACCTGGGACGATCCGGAAGCTCCAGAAAGCACAACAATACCCTCTACCTTGGCGGCATCGAAGAAGGAGCCCGCGCCCCGCAAGAGCGCAAAGATCTCCGCCGCCTCGGAGAAAACATCCACCGCCCCAGAGAAGACCTCCACCGCCCCGGAGAACGCCTCCACCGCCCCGGCGTCGTCCACGTCCACGTCCGCTGTCACCCCCAGTCCCGCCGTCATTCCCACCGGTGAGGACGCTAACTCGGAAGCTCCGAAGAAGAAGACCCGCAAGCCCCGGAAGGCTGCCGCTCCCGCCGCTGCCAAGCCGTGGCCACCTCCGGACGACGCTGCCCACATGAAGCCTAAGTGGGTTTCGTCTTTGTTATTCGAACAGTACTGACTGACATTGTTTCGACGTAGGGATATATGTGCTCGCGTCTGGGCGGGCAGGAACCCTACAAGGACGCGCGAGGAGTACGACGAATGGTACAAGGAGACCAACCGGAACAAACGGATTGTGAGTACGCGCGACTACGTTACACGTATACTAACACGCTCTACATAGGTCTACATGTCTACCGGGGGCTGGGAGGTCCCCGAAAAACCTGACGCCGCCCCGAAAGGAAGCGCAGCGAGCACCTGAGCCTCGCTCGCCCTGGCTCGCCCTCCGCTGTGCACGCCTCCGTGACTCGCCAACCCCGCGCAGCTGCCCGTGCCTGTCTTCTCGACCTCGTCTCGTCTCCTCGCCCGCCCGCCTCGGTCTCCTGACACTCTCCTCGGTCTCCTCTTGCGCCCGCCTCGGTCTCCTCTTGCACCCGCCTCGGTCTCCTCTTGCGCCCGCCTCGGTCTCCTCTTGCGCCGTGGTCTTGCCTGGTGCCTCCATCTGATCTCGCCCCTCCCCCGTGCTCCTCGCTCTCTACGTCCCTGCTGCCTCCTGCCATCTCGCCCCCTCCGCCTCGCGTCTGCGCCTGATCTGTCCGCCTCGGCCCCGGCCCCCGCCTCCCGCAATTCGTCCCCCTCAAGCCATCAATCTCGCGCACGTCACACGCCGGCAGGAAGCAGTGCGGGGAGTGGGCAGGCGGGATTCTTCGGAACCGCGCGCGGGGGGATTCGGGACGCGTAGTAGTAGCTCCAGCCTACATGTATTTCTGTACATATCCCAATGGATCCACTGTTGCGGATATATGCAGAACGATGCGTATCAGCGCGGAAATGCGCAGATTTTTTTTTCGTTGATCTATAGGACATTTGTTGATCTACATTGTTCTACACGTATATATTTTGAGGGAAGCTCTACAGATATGTACAGATCCGTCCGGAAAGGAGCGTTTCTCGCTGGGCCTTATACCCAGTGAGAATCGACAAGATCCAATGGGATCCAAAAAGTTCCAAAAGATCCAACTGGATCCTGTGCGATCTCAAATCAAATTCGGACGAGTACCAGGGCTTCCTTCGCACAAATTCTTGCTTTCCCGTCGGTTTTGACGGACATCGCTCTGCTTTGACGTCTGCTCGCCTTCGCGTCCGATGCAGGAATCCACTACGCAACTTGCCAAATTGAACGACCTTCGTCGGCGTTTGCAAGTTAGGTTGATAGTTTTGAATCCCGTCACCTTCTTCACAGACGTTCGCTCAGCAAAGTATATAGCCTGCGAGTGGCGATAACATACACCTCAACCGACTTCTTCCTCTTACCACCACCGTCTTCTGGGGACTCTGCGGCATAGCGCTCGCTGTCTACAGCGACTCTACCGCCTCTCGCGATGAGTACTTTTCCTCAGATGAGCGCCTCTATGCTAACGGTACAGGCACGGATAGCCTGTGTCTCGACATAGGTTCACCTCGGCCAAGAACTGCAGCTCAGATCGCCGAGACCGGGAGCTTCGTTGTAGAATGAGGTGAGTGATAGCTTTCGGAAGATTCGTCCAGACGCGAAGCAGGGAGTCCCGGGCTATGTTTGGGCAGCATATACGGAGGTGAGTGTCCGTCGAGGCGGGTTGTTGCGACGCAGGGTGAGGGTGGTACCAGTGACGCAATAGGCTCGACTACAGGTAGGTGTCGCAACGTCAAGACGCTTGCGGCTCGCGAAGCGACAACGCGCAGCGCGGGCAGCAGACAGTGGCCATCGGGCGGTGCGGGGAGGGCGGGGAGGACGGGGAGGGCGTGCAGAGGACGACGAAGGGGGCGCAGGGAAGGGGCGCATTGGCGCAAGAGCGTGTCGACCGGGACCAGGGTACCACCCGGCGGCGCCCGGGATGCAATGTACAGTAGATTTTGGAGCTTCCGGGATCCAATGGATTCGGATTTGAACGAAACCTGCCAGAATCCAATGGACGTACATAGACACAACTGGATCTAATTGGACCTAAAGGAAAAAGATCCCTCGAACGGTTTTGGGATCCATTTACATCCGGCGGGATCCCCCACAGGCGTTCACTCTAAATCGCGTGGGATTTATCTGGATCCCATTGGATCTTGTCGATTCTCACTGGGCCTTATACCCAGCGCGCGTTGGGACCGTTCGCCGAAATATGTGTGTATCATAGTCGTCAGATTTACTGGATCAAAACCTCACCCTATGTCCGCGGCGATCCAAGGACTCTGTCCTCGGAACTCTCCAGTTTGACATACATCCTACGTCATAGAGGTACTATGCGCTATAGAGTGCACCCCCCTGAGTATTACAACCGCGTCCGCTCGGCCTGACCTGTCTCTCACCCGTCGTGCTGCATAGGCGTACTTCCTCACTACGCGCACTGTTCTAACGCCATGCGTCTAGTGGTGCATTGAATTTATGGTACACCGCACAGTTATAAGGTGGTGGGAGTCCTTACGTTTGTTGTCATCGGTAGTCGCATCGTCAGAGAGAGCGCATGCCGGAGCAGTGGCAGACTGCTCAGGTTCGGGCGTCGGCATGCGGCAGGACATAACGGGCTGCTTTCTTGCTGGCATTGTATACGTGCGGAGGCGAGACACGCGCGGGACGAAGTTTGGAAAGCTATGGCTTGGAGACTTACCGCGGTGAACTGTATATATGGCACACAGGTATCCCGCCTGGCTCATGACGTTGACATCGCGGGGCTTGGGAGGAGTATCTTCCCCCATTAATGCCTCCGTGACCGCAGTTCACATGCGGCAGGTTGGTCTGTTCAAGAGAGCGCGGGGAAAATAGCGGCCAAACATCATTAGTTCAAAAGACCTGACTCCCAGTATGGCTGCAAAGGCACTCACGTCGACAATTCGCTGCAATCCCATACCCGGGGAGAAACGGGAATGTCCTGGCGATTCGAGCGTCGCTGTAACGTGAGAAGTCACAGGAGACTACAGGAGACTACGCGCGGCGATGATTGCAGTTCCGGATCGAAGCCAGCCAGCCCACTTGGAAGGAAGCCTAACCATATGAGAACTGCATTCGCGAGCAGAAGGTACAAAACCTTTCACAATGCGCCGAACATGGGTACCACCGCCGATAAGCCCTTCATGGCTTCCAGCAACTCCGTGTCCTCCACTGATAACGTACGTATATCGTTCACAGACCCCACGAACGGCAGCTCATCCGCTTCGCACTCGGTGCCCGCCTCCGGGAGCGTCCCGTTCTCCATGTACGCCCGCACATGCTTCGCCGTGCACAGCGACGGCGCCGCGAGCGAGCAGTGGCCGTACGAATTCTGCACGAGCAGCCCCGCGCCACCATACCGCTTCTGCACCGCGCGCGCGTCGCGCAGGGGACACACCGGGTCGTAGCGCGGCTGCACGATGAGCAGCGGGTGCGACGTGTTCTGCGCGGCGAGCGGGCCCGTCCAGCGCCATTTCGGACGGACGTTCCACGTCGCGCACTTGAGGTAGTGCTGGCCCCAGAGCGGTGCGGCGAGCGCGGAGTCCGCCGCGAGGCTCTCGTAGTACTTGGTGTAGACGGCGCGGTCGAAGGTGCGCGCGTCACCGTCGCCGCACGCGATGGGCGTGAACGCCTCGTTTGCGGCGCGCCACGGGTCGGGGGACGAGCACTGGCACTCGGTGGGAGGTACGATCTTGGGCGCGAGCGCGGTGAGCGCGGTCTGGTTGCGGCTCTCGATCGCGTGGATCGTGTCCGCGATGGTGGTGAATGCGCTGAGCGGCTTGTACGAGGCCTCGAACAGCCGGCCCTGGAGCACCTTGCGCGTCACGAAGGCGGGCGGCTCTGCGTTCGGGATGATGATCGGCTCGGCCTCGACGGCGTGCAGCACGGCGAAGTAGCGCGCGCGGATCTTCTCGGGGGTGGACTCGTATAACGGACACTTCAAGGGGCCGGCTTGGTGGCAGAAGTGGAAGAAGGAGTCGATGACGGCGTCGGTGTCGAGCAGGTTCGAGTTCCAGAGCGCGGCGCGGTAGTTGTGCGCGTCGTAGACGCCGTCGATGATGACGCGACCGACCTTGTCGGGGTAGATCGCCGAGAAGTACTGGCCCAGGATAGTCCCGTAGCTCTGTCCCCGACGTCAGTGGGTGTGTTGACGAATCAAAGTGGCACACTTACAAAGCCCCAGTACTGCAGCTTTTCTTGACCGAGCTGCTTCGAAATCTCGAGCATGTCCCGAGCGACGTCAGGCGTGCTCATGAACCGCGCGATGCCCCACTTGCCCCCGATTTTCTCCTCGCATCGTTCAGCAACCAGCTTGTGTCTCGCGCGCGCGATCTCCACGGAGTCGTCAGTCACGTTGAGCAGACGGCGATCATCTTGCAGGTGCCAGAGTTGCCTCTGCGAGTCCGTGTCGAAGCAGTCTGCCGAGGGCATGCTCGCGCCGATCCCGCGCGGGTCGAAGCCGAGGATGTCGAAGGAGGGTCCGACGATGCGCGAGATGTTCTTACCCGCGCGCTCGAGCAGAGATGTGCCGGAGCCTCCGGGTCCGCCGGGGTTGATCAGGATGGGGCCTCTGTAGTTCTCTTTGTCTGTCGCAGGAAGCAGACGCAGCGCGATGGCGGTGGTGGGTCCGTCGGGGGTACCGTAGTCTAGAGGAAGGAGCAGCCGAGCGCACTTCTGGTCGGAATAGCATGTTGTCCACTGAATAGTCTTAGAGGGCTCCAGCTGGTGAAGGGGAGAAAACATATTTAAGTCAGTAACCTCGTATTTTCAAAACGGGTCATTGCGAGACATCACGAGGAACTTCGTGCGATGAGCAAAGGACCCCCTTGAACCATCCATGCAGTTTTAGGTGTTACGAGTTACGCGGCGAGCCATAGACATCCACAACTGGCCAAGCATCTGGAATTCGGGCTCACCGCTGGCCCTGAGCCTATCTGCCAGCACCGAGGCAGCTATATGCATACCCCTGAAGCTCGCATATAGGTAAAGCTCTGGAGACTCACAGGAGTCCGTCGCAGCCTCGTGACTTGTGATTCAGATGGCGACTTACCGCATTCCAATCAAACTCGGGCTCAACTGCATGTGCCGGAGAGCGGTGTGGTTGCGCAGCGGGCCAGCAGAGGTTCAGGCTGGTGCCCAGCGCCGCAATGAGCAAGACCAGTACAACCCTGAGCCTTCGCCCCGAGAGGGAAGCGGGTTTTGCGAGCTGGGGATTTGTCACGAGGGGTTCGTAGGGCACATATTGCCTCCCGGACTTGCCGCCGTTCGCGTCCATGGCGCAGTGAGAGTGTGGGTGTGAGAACGAGCGGTCTTGTGAACTGGTCGGAACTCTTTATATATCCGAGTGGGACCGGAAGAGGAGTTTGTACGCAGTCGCACGCCGAGCGCAGCTATCACCGTCAAGGACGGCTACGCGCGAGTGAGCCATGTGCTCCATTGCATTAACGGCAATGACGAGATCGCCCTCGCCCCCGAGCGATCATTAAGCTGCGCGGCGGCCGCAGTGCTTGAGCATCCACGCTGTTGCTCACCGCGGCGCAGTCTTCAATTTCGCCTTCAAAGCCCTCATAATAGCAAGAAGCAACATTATGGATAGACGGCTTCAAAAGGTGGAGGAGAACGAGGACTGCCTGAGTCCCGTCGGACGCCCAGGCCCGTATGACCCCGCGTCCACTTTGATTGGCTCCCTTGAGATCCATCGGGCATCTCCCCTTTAATCAGAGCAGTCCGATCTGTACGGACTTACCACAGATTAGATAAGATTTCCCCGGTCTCTTTGCAAGAAATTTCCTGACCATCTCTTTCTCGATGTCGACCACTGCACGCTTAACTCTGTTGACCGCTGCGCGTCGTGAGTAGCATCCGAAATGCAGCGAATATGCACGCTCATTGGGCATGCTAGGTGCGCAACTCAGGCTCCCACCGGCTTGGAGGTCGAGATAGAGCCATCTGCAGCGGATCTCGGGTGAGAAGTCTGCTCCTCGAGGGGACGCTGTACATTAACATGAGCCCAACGCAGATCACAATGCTTGTCATTCCAGGAGGCTCTTCTGTCTCTGAGTCCAAGCGGGACGTCATTCTCGGGAACATCCAGAAGACGTGCCCGCACATCTTATCCGTAGATGCAGTCTACATCCACCTCGTCGCTTGCCGAACACCATCCACAGAGGCAGAGCTTTCCAAGCATGACTCGCCCTACCGCCGTATCCTCGAACGCCTCCTCGAGTACGGTGATCACATTGAGCTCCCAAGCACGACATCCGCCTTGCAGTCGCGCCAGAACGTCGTCTTCGTGCTCCCCCGCCCGGGCTCAGTCTCCCCTTGGTCTAGCAAGGCGACGGACATTGCTAGAATATGCAAGATCGGAGACCAGGTGGAACGTCTTGAGCGCGGTTTCGCGTATGCTTTCACCACCAGTGACGGATCGAGCATCACCCCAGAGGTCCTGGATCGTATCGCACCCCTCATCCACGACCGTATGACTCAAGTCGTCCAGTTTTCGATCCCCGAGTCCGAGGCCATCTTCGCACACAAGGCAGCCAGCCCCCTCCGGACGATCGATCTCGTCTCCGACACCGATGGCGAGGCTGCCCGCCAGAAGCTCATCGCTGCGAACAAGGAGCTGGGTCTCGCCCTTTCCTCCGACGAGATTGAATACCTCATTGCCGCCTATGTGACCGGAGCTGCGCCTATGAGCCGCAATCCCACCGACGCCGAGCTCTTCATGTTCGCGCAGGTCAACTCGGAGCATTGCCGCCACAAGATCTTCAACGCGTCATGGACGATCGACGGGGAGGCCCAGGACACGTCTCTTTTCCAGATGATCCGCAACACCGAGAAGCTGAATGGCACCGGAACCATCTCTGCGTACTCTGACAACGCCGCCGTGTTCGAAGGCCATCGCGCTCCCCGGTTCGGCGTGTCGTACACCGCCAGCAGCGATGCCAACCCGGGAATCAAGCACCTCTACCACAGCGAGGTCGAGGATATGCCTGTGCTCATCAAGGTCGAGACACACAATCATCCTACCGCCGTCTCGCCGTACCCCGGTGCCGCGACGGGCTCCGGCGGCGAGATCCGCGACGAAGGGGCCGTCGGGCGCGGCTCGAAGCCCAAAGCCGGTCTGGCGGGCTTTACGGTCTCGAACCTCCTCATTCGCGGGCGGCGCGGCAGTCAGGCGTGTGGTAGACAGCGAATATATTTCGTGCGCTCGAGCTGCGTGTGTGTTCGCGGGTGGCGGTGCGCGGGGCGGCGACGCGGGGGTGGCTGTGTGGGGGGCGGGCGTTGGCGAGCCGGCGGGAGGAGGAGTCGGTGCCGTCCCCGTGAACCTCTCGGGGAATGCACAGATCTCCCTGATGCAATTCTGACCTCTGCGTCGAAAACAGTGTCTAGTTTAACGCTGGACGTCGAATTTGTGAGGTAGTTTAACGCTGGCGGGAGTGGGGGGAGGAGGGACTCAGGAGGAGGGGCGGGCACTCGGTTTGTACGGCTCGGAAACACTAGATTTCAAGTGGACCGTACACAGTACTACTGGGGCACGCTCAGGGAAACTACGACGAGTACTCCGAGCTGCGAGCGGCCGAAGTCCGCGTTCGCGCAACGGGCGCTTATTCTGACGATCTGCGCGAACGGGCAGAGTCTCCGCTGTGGCTCTGTTCGTGCTCTGCCGCTGTCGCCCGTCCCCTCCCGTCTCCCCTATCCCGCGTCAGCCGTTCGCGCCTCCGCAAATCCGCCATCTGCGAGCTCGAGCGGGTCAGCAGGGAGGCCGGGTGCAAGGCGAGGTGGGCACTTACCCGCAGGTGCTCGGTTAGACGTCTAGAGGCGCGCCGGACACGGCTCGGCGCCGCGGGTGCACACGTCCTTCCGTGCCACGCTCCGGCGAGATAAGAGCGCGGACTTCGCCCCGGCGTCGCAGAGAGTCTTGTACCGGCTGAGACGGCCGGGAAACGCGCGGATGGGGTTATGAGTGGCCGGCGGCGTCGCAGTCGCGAGACAGCGGGCGGAAGGCGAGCGCAAAGTCACTCGCCGACTTCGCGCACTCGCCCGTCAGTGGGCGCCTATTTTCGACGCGACGCGAAGCTGCGAAGGCTCGCGCCGCCGTCGACGTCCCACCCGCGACTTGTCTTCTCCCACCCGCGTGCCCCCTCGGCTGTCCGCGCCGGCCTCTCGCCCCTTGCGCAACCTGCGTGGCGGAGAAAGTCGGTGAGTATCTGCAGACGGGGTAGGCCGACTGCGTACGCACCTCGTCTGCGGCTGCTTGATCCCGCCGCGCGACGCGCTCGAACGCTCGCCACGCGCTCAGAGAGCGTCCGCGCGAACGCCGTCTCGCGCCGGCGTCGGCGAGGTCGAGCCCGCTCGCAAAGTCCGGGAAGTGGATGCGGGCGACGAGGGAGGGCGTAGGAGCACTCTCCCGCCGCGCGCCGCGCGCAGGAGGGCGTTGGCCGAGTGAGAAACGAGTTCGCGGATTCAGCCACCACGGGCGCCTATTATGACGCGACTCGAAACTGCAAAGTCCCGCGCCGGCTTCGACTTGTCGCTCGCCCTCGTCCTCGTCTACTCGTGCGCGATGCCCGATCGAGTCCCCGCCCTCCTGCGTATGCAAAGAGAAAGGTCAGTGGGAACTTGGACATGAGTACTCCGAAAAGGTACGTACCTGCTCCTCCTTCCGCCTGTTTCCCGCCGTGAATGGCACTTGTACGCCGAAAAACCCGCACGAGGACGCTCTTGAGGTGCGTCCCTGCCGCACTTCTCGATTCCGCGGGCTCCGAGCGGCCGGGTGCAAGTGCTCGAAGGAGCCAGGCCCCGGCGAGCGGCCGTACAGCTAAGTTCCGGCTCTTGAAGCCCCGAAAGGTGGAGGAATGAGGCGAGGAGGGGATGATCGGCTCTCGCCAGTACTCAAGTGGAGGCGGGAATGGGGGGAGCGAGTCGGCGGCAGGTTCGCGCTCCGGGGCAGTCGCCGGCGCTTATTCCGACACCGCTCAAAACTGCAAAGTCTCCAACTTCGCGCCGCCGCGAAGTTCGTCCAGCCGCCGTCTCCTCCCTCTTGCACCGCGCGACATTACGCTTGCTTAAAACGGTAGGTCGCATTGACACTAGCCCGCGATCTGCAACCAATCAGCAAGTCAGCCACCCGTCGGAATCGGTCAGGAGTCTCAACTCAGTACGTACTAATATGCCGCCCCGGAGTCTTTCATCGACGGTAAGCCACTCTCGAGCAGACTTGAGGCTTGAGAATGAGCGGCGTGAGGCGGGAGAGCGAAGTCGCGGCCGGCGGAACTGGAGGAAGAGTCGAAGCCGCGCGCGAGGGACATTGTGGCGGGCGATGGGCGTGGGCGCCTAAACCGACGAAGCTCGAGCGCGAGACTTCGGGCTCGCGCCGCGACGTGCTTCCTCCCGCCCACGTCCGCCGCTCCTCCCTGCTCGTTCGCGCGTGCTCCGGAAATTGAGTCGGCGCGCACACTGAGCTTGCAGCGGCGTCCCCAACACGATGAGAGCCTGGGTGCCCAGCCACGCGGTCAGCCGGACGCTCGAGGCTGCAAACGAGTGATTTCGGTACGAACCTCGTCTCCGGAGCGACGAATACTAACACTTGCTTCGGCGCGGCGGGCGCATGTCCCCGGCTTCTATCATGAACGAATGAGCGCACCGCGGAGGGTGTATGTGAGAGATGGGCGTACCGTGCAAGGCGTCGAACTGCTTCCACGCGGTGTGCGTCGGGACGGATGCCGGAGCAGCGCGTGCGAATGCAGCGGCTCCCCGCACTCCCTGCCGCGCTCACGCTCCCGCTTGCACCCGCAACCTTCCTCGCGACTGCCGTCCGATGGCGTGGTGCCACATCGACGCCGCCTTGTGTGCTAGAGTGCCGGATACGCGATTCTGCAACGGACGGGTCAGCGCGCAGCCCGAAGATGCAGGACATGGACCTGGAGCATACCTGCAGCCCGTTTGGAAAGGTGGGGGTGTCCTCGCGACGTCGGTGCAGCCGTACTGACATGCGAGCGCATTCAGGACGTGGGGCGGATGTTCGCGCCGCCGGTGATACCGTGCGCGGGCGGTCCTCGAGGAGCGGGGGAGCGGGAGGAGCGGGAGGAGCGAGCATGCGGGGGAGATGGAAGGGCAAGCGACGAGGTCGCAAGATAGTGTAGGACCGGCCGCCCGCATCTGCGAGGATGCGAGAGGCTGTTCCTGCCTCTTGCGGCCTTGTCGCGGCTGCTTCTTCCGTCGCGTAGCTGCGGCCTCCGTTCGCCTGCGCATGCTCCGCAGGTGCGCCGGAGGCCTGTCTCTAACGCTGATGGGGTTAGCCGGGGGCCTCGGCGTGGCCAGGAAATCCATGTACACGGTACCGTCCGCTTCTCAGCGCCGCAAGGGTGGTAGTGTCCGGCCCTCGATGCTCCCTATGCCGCGGATGTGCATGGATGACCGGGCGGAGCACGCAGGGCGTCCGGAGCTGATTGCGTGCAGACCGGCGGAGGATGCGGGCGGCCCTGACTGCATCCGGCCCAGACGGCAGGGTGAGTCTGTGCGGCGCCACGCCGTCCCGCACGCGAGACTTAGGCGAGCGCGATGGGGACGCCTGCCGCTCCAATCCGCCTGTCCTCGCCGCCTCGCCCGTGTGGGAACCCCTGTAATGTATCAGTAGAATAATTAGCTCTTTCAAATATCATTGCCTGGCCCGTGTGTTCGCCAAGAGCCAATGAACTTCAGGATGGGCTTATTGCATCTTAGTACGGGCTCTGACTCACTTCCGACAATGGGACACCCATGAAACTGACCCTTTTTACAGCTGCGTAATTTCTCTGATCACACCGGCTCCACGCCCAGCCTTCGCGCTCTGGACCGCGCTCTCTCGATCACACACCCGTCCACTCAGAAGTGGAGGGAGTAGGAATACTGGTGTGAGCAGCAGCCTGCTCCTCACACCTTTATTCCCAATCTCCTCCACTTCTGCCCTTTGTTTGGCACATCTTAGGGTACTCTGGCATTTATGTAGAGGTGAATATTATTTTATGGCCGCGGAACGAAGGCCCGCGACGGAGGGACGCAAGACGAAGGTTCACGGCTATTCACCCGGCGGGCGGGCGCTCGCGCCTGACCCTGCGCCGGTCGAGATACGCCCACGCGCTCGCGCCCCGATCTCGCCAAATTCTACTCAACGCCGCCTTGGCCTCCTCGCAGACGTTCTCCCAAATTTCCGCAGCCATCGACGTCGTGGTTGAGGCTCAAGGCGTGAGTGCGCGCGGAGACGGCGTGTGTGAATGAGCACAGGCGCCTGCCTATTGCGGTAACAACGTTCGAAGCCGCCGCCGCACCTCGAGCTGCGAGCTGCACGCGTTCACCACTACCTCCATCGTCAAACGGTGCTCAGCTCGGTTTGGCTGCTTTTGGCTTGTTTTCTCTATGCCTGCGACTCGGTTTATCTGGCTAGGCACGAACAGCGCGCACCCTGGAGATCGCGCGAAGCTAGATCTTGGCTACCGACCTGGCTCTGTACGCTAAGCTCGCCGCTCGACGCTCAGGCTCGCGCCTGTCCGCCACCTCCGCCTGCCCCAGAACGATCAGATCCAGCGTGAGTGGATCTCTGTAAACCGACAGAGTGGTGCTCAGGACCACGCGCGCATTGCCGGCTTGGTGGCGGAATATCGAGATCTGCTCGCAAGGGTCCCGCTCGGAGAAGATAGGCAGCTCGCGGAATACTACGCCACCCCGCGAAGCACGCGCACCCAAACACGTAAGGTCGTGCACAACTCGAACATTCGTAGACGATCTCGTGCCCAGAATAGAAACCGCATGGGGCCTGGGAGGGTGGATGCCGAGAGCCACAATGCGGATTTCACTACGGGGTTTGTGTTTGCTCTTAGTATCATCCCAAAATTGCGTGCAGGTGCTGATAACGTGCTGCAAGGTTGTATACCGGGCGAGGAGGGTCCGCAGCTGTGTATTTAGACAGTACTACATGCCGTGCCACATGCCCAGCCCTCACGCGTTCGATCCACGGCGGCGCTCTGGACCTGCCGCCGGCCTTCTGTGCTTGTGAACGACTCGCGGGTCTGACTGCCACCCGAAGCGTTGTTTCCACCCCCAGCACGCTTTGCGCTGCCCTGCCCGACGGTCCGGGTGCTGAGACGAGCTGCACGGCAAGAGCATCATCGCCGTGTTCGCCTATTCCGCTCATGCGCTTCGCGCCGCCTCACCGGTATGCAGCTCCAGCTCGATGGGATATGGTATCATACACATGGGCGTTACACTAACTTTGCAGGGCAAGTCGGGAACCTCAGCACTTGCACTGCACCTCTCCGAGTCCCCACAAGCAGCAACCCGCCTCCCCGCACGCCCTCTCGTTTCCGCTTCCACGGAGACAACCCACCCTTCGGCATAGCACACTTCAAGCGATCGGGGCAGTGCCTGCGCCCGCTCAAGACGAGGACCTTCGTTCCTGAGTACTCGCGTACCGAGCGCCCAATATCCGCCGAAGCGACCGCGTCCAAATGTTCGCTCGGGGACCACGCCGTGAAACGTTCTGCACCGCGTAAGTCTTATTGTTCCTCTCGCGGTGCGTCCGTGCGCACCTCTTCCCGCTGACTCCGTCTCCTTCAGCTTTCCGTGTCGCGCGCTGGTTGGTCCGCCAACGTGCGGGCTCGGTGTTGTCCTCCGAGTACTCTCGGGATTGGTCTTCCCCTCCGCCCATCTCGTAACAAGCGGGCCCCGACCCGCCTCGCAAATGACTGGAA
>PUDQ02000126.1:0-103167 GCA_002964805.2 Trametes villosa | reverse complement strand
GGACTAGGAAGGTCGGAGCTACCGGACGACGAGCGGAGGAAGCGGAAGAGGAGTAGAACGAGTGTATAGATGAATGGGATGGTGTAACGAGATATCCGAACTGAGTAGCTACAACATACCAGCTACGTATATATAGACTACGAGCTAATTGTTATGCCACAACAATAAGAGCGGACTAATAAGGAAGGTGAAAGCGGAATAGGGTCGGAAGTCGGGGAAGACAATAAGGCTATTGTTCTAATCGGAATTGAAGCGGAAAAGCGGAGTAAGTAAGTCCGAAATGTCGGACAAGCGGAGTTAAGTCCGATAAGTGCGGAGTAAGCGGAGTTAAGTCCGATAAGAGCGGACTTAGCGGACCAAAAGCGGAGTAAAAGCGGAGTAAGAGCGGACCAAAGCGGAGTTGAGTCCGCAGGTGTCGGAGGTCGCACGGGGCGTAACAGTGCCCTCCCACTAGGCCCGAACCCCTGAGGGCCTTGAGAGCGACTAGAGGTCGGGGTGGGAGTCCGAAAGCGGAGGTGGGGGCGTTGAAAGGGAATAGAAAGAAGGGTAAGTAAAAGGGTAAAAAAACGGAAAAAAGCGGAATAGTGAAGTCCGAGGGTCAAAAATGCGGGGTTGTAGGGCCGAAAAATGCGGAGATTGGAGATAAGGGTCCGGAGTGCGGACCAGGAGGGTGCGGGGTCGGAGTTGGGGGTGTAGGAAGGGAGTACGGAGGTGGGCGGCTGGAGTAGGGAGCAACGACTGGCCAAAACGCGAAAAAGCGGAGTTGTCGGAGTTGCGCGACTGCTGGAGTCGCCAAAGTCCGAAAAATTGCGGAGTTGCGTTGGAGGTCGGAGCAGGGCGGAGGTGCACAGCTGCTCTCCCCCTCCTAGGCCAGTCGGAGCGGACAGAACTCTAGTTCACCCCGGAGTTGAACCGGAGTAAACCGCGAGTGGAGGCGGCCAGAAAGGCGCCAATAGCGGAGGAAATGGGGGGATGTCGGAGGGTCAGAGGTCCGGGGCTCATCCAGGGGTGCAGTACCCATGGAGAGGAGGTCCGGAGGTCCGAAAACCGGAGTTGTCGGAGGTCGGAAAGGCGCCAAAGCGGAGTACGGGGCCACCGGGGATGCGGGTCTGGGTGAAGTTGCAGCGCTCGCTCGGCCAATCAGCAGATTGTAAGGTGAGGAGGCTTGCGGTACCCTAGGCGTGGCATAGACGGGAGTCGAGCGGAGGTGACGGGCCACTGTCGGAGATGACGGGGGTGCTGTCGGAGTATCCTCATCCAAAGGAGAGGATCGGAGGTGGCTTCAGAAACAGCGAAAACGCGGAGTTGTCGGAGATGACGGTGGCGTATCGAAGTTGTAGGCCGGAGTTGAGGTCCAAAAAATATGAAAATGGGTGTGGGGGTGCGGAGTTAGCTGACGGAGGTGTGTGCGAAGTTTCGGGGGAAGCGGCGGAGAGCGGGGGTCGGAATTGCGGTCGGAGTGCGGAGGTGTCGGAGATGAGGGAGAAAATGAAGTCCGTGCGGGAATGGAGATCCTGCCGTCGCAGAGGGGTCGGAGCACGGAAACTCCGCCGGGGCAGGGTAGCGGAGGTCGGACTAGACCTCCATGTCCGATTCCAGGTCCTCCGGGGCCTCAGGGAGCGGACTAGAGGGCTCCTCGAGAGCCTCCTCGACCGCTGTGTCCAAAACCGCAAAATCCGGAGTTGCAGGCCGGGATTTCGGAGTTTCGGCCTCCTCGAGCTCCGAAGTCCGCCAGGGCGGACTAGACGTGTCGGAGTTTGGAGTACGGGGGTCGGAGTGGTCGGACATGGTGTCCAGGAGGTCCTCGGAGTTGTCCTCAGTGTCGGAGTTGCCGTCGGAGGTGGTCGGAGTTGGCGAAGCGGACATGCGGAGTTGCTCGGACTTGCGCTCCCAGTGGCGCTTGTCGAGGGACTGTGCAAGGGTGCGGAGCGTGTAGAGGGAGTCGGGCTTGCCAATGCGGGAGATGTGGTCCTTGAGGCGGTCCGGGAGGCCACGATAGAACTGGTAGCGGAGGGCGGAGGTGCCCCACTGGGCCTGAGTGGCCAGCCGGTTGAACTCCGTGATGTATGTCCCGATCTGGTCCGAGTCGGACATCCGGAGTGCCTCAAGGTCACGCTCGGCGTCACCTGTCACGTCCTGAGGTCCGAAGTTGGTCCGGAGCTCCTCCAGGAAGACTCCAAAGTCCGAAAGGAAGAGGGGTGGCTCCTCGGAGTAACCCTCGAGGAGATAGGGCTCAAACCACAGCAAAGCGGTCCCCTTGAGGTACGAGAGCGCGTACGTGACCTTCTTCTCGTCGGAGTTGAAGGTCTCTGGGCGTGCCCTGAAGACCAACTCCAGCTGCGTGAGAAAAAGTCGGAGTTCGTCGGAGTTGGAACCGTCGAACTGGTCAGGCTCGCGGACATTGTTGCGCTCGGAGGAGGGTGCGGAGATGCGCGATAGGACCTGGGAGAGGAGCGCGATAGCTCCGGCAAGGTCCTGGGCTTGGTCCGAAGGGGCGGAGGGAGCGTGGGAAAACTGCGGAGGTGCGGAGGAGCGGAGTTGCGGAGCGGAGTTGATCGGAGGTGCGGACCAAAGCGTCGGAGGTGCGGAGTTGCCAAAGAAGGGGTTGGAGGTGCCAAAAAGGATGCTGGAGTTGCGGGGAGGTGATGGGACTTGTCTGAAGGGGTTGGGGGAACGTGTCGGAGAAGGATGGGTGGGTGCGGAGGTGTTGCGGGGCTTCCTGGCGGAGAAACCCCTGAAGACGTCATCGGAATGGGCAGCCATGGAGGGTCTCGAGGAGTTCGGATATACTGTTAGGGCCGTGCGGGCTTTAAGTCCGGGACCGGTCGGAGTTGACAGCTCCGAAGCGCGGGAAAGCGGAGCTCCGAACTCCGAAGGCGCGGGAAAGCGGACCTGGAGCTTCGGAGGTCGGACTTGTCGGACGTAGCGGAGCGGAGGTCCGAACGGAGGCCCACACAAGGGAGGACTTCAGCGAAGCTGTTAGCAACGCCAGAGACCCTTGCCACTTGTCCTCAGATTTCGGAGGTGGACAGGTCCGATGTCCGGAGGTCCGACGCTGGAATGTCGGACTTACCGGACTAGGAAGGTCGGAGCTACCGGACGACGAGCGGAGGAAGCGGAGAGGAGTAGAACGAGTGTATAGATGAATGGGATGGTGTAACGAGTAACGAGATATCCGAACTGAGTAGCTACAACATACCAGCTACGTATATATAGACTACGAGCTAATTGTTATGCCACAACAATAAGAGCGGACTAATAAGGAAGGTAGAAAGCGGAATAAGGTCGGAAATCGGGGAAGACAATAAGACTATTGTTCTAATCGGAATTGAAGCGGAAAAGCGGAGTAAGTAAGTCCGAAACGTCGGACAAGCGGAGTTAAGTCCAATAAGTGCGGAGTAAGCGGAGTTAAGTCCGATAAGAGCGGACTTAGCGGACCAAAAGCGGAGTAAAAGCGGAGTAAGAGCGGACCAAAGCGGAGTTGAGTCCGCAGGTGTCGGAGGTCGCACGGGGCGTAACAGGCGGCGTGTCAGGCCTTGAGGGCCGGACAGGGTTCGACCCTAGGCTCAGCATCTCGTCTGCCGTGCGCATCCTGTAAGGGCCCCGCCGACGCGAAGGCGGGCTGAACGAGCGCGGACCGTCGGCGTTATCCGCATCCCAATCAGAGAAGTCGACGTAGTAGTCGTCAGCACGGGTTGCGTCTTCCAAGTCCCTCGTGATACGCGCGAAAGTAGAAGCGTCGCGGGCACGAGGAGGAAGCGCCGATTCGCGAGTAGGTGCAAGAGCACGATGGACGGCCTCCGCTGCGGCGTTGTCGTCCAGAGCGTGTCGTAGAGTAGAGTACGAGCTTGTTACGGCGGTCGGCGCTGTGGCCGGTGCTACGCGCGGCGAAGGAGTGCCGTATGGGGGGAAGGGTGGCAGTGGCTCAGCGAGGAACTCGGCGACGCGGCGGCGATGATTTTCAACATCGCGCAGCGTGCGCTCAAAGTCCGCCGCCTCGCGCTCCTGTGCGATAATACGAGGCTCGTTGTACACAGAACGCTCGTTTCGGGCAGCCATAGAGGATAGTCTGGGAGAGGGACGATGCTGCACAGGAGGTACGGGTTGAGGCGTAGCGCGGGGCACGCTGCTAGGAGAGCCCATCGTTCTGGCCTCTAGCCCGTCTGAGAGGCGCCTCTGCGGGAAAGAGGGCGCGTTTCTCGGTGAACGTGTAGAAGGATGGCCGATCGCATCTCGACCACGGTTGACGGGCGCATAGCTGGCTAAATCGAAAGGGTTCAGGTGGTAGTCGTACGCACTGAAGGGAGGTTCTTCGGACGGTCGGACTTCTCGTGTGGTTGCGGAATCGTTTCCCGGCCCGAAGGCACTCCGCCATTGGCCCAGCCGTCTGTTAACGTGAGCGTCCGCGGTGGGCTCAGCGAGTGGTGGCGACACAGGAGGGAAGGGGTTCGCTGAACGTCTACTTGTGGACGTCTCGCCGACTCGACGCCACCAGCCTGAGGGACTGCGCTCTATGGCAGGACCAGCATGCGGATGGAGGGATGGGCCGGCCGCTGGGCGCGCTCGAATGGTCGTGTCGGCGGGTCTCAGTATGCGCGTGTCAAAGGACACACGTTGTCCGATGCCTGGCACTGCCTCGGAGGACGACGGTGTGGCCCCAGCGCGGCGATGCCGCAGCACTGAGGCATCTGGGCAAGGAATTTCCTTTTGAATAAATCTAGTCACACAAAGTTTGGGGACGAACCGTGGCTCCGCTCGAATAACCAGGACGGCTCGAATGCGCTGAAGTCTGCGTCGCGGCTAGGTAGATCGTCATACGTAGCGTCACGGAATGGGAGGGGCAAGGCGTCCACAACCTCTGGCAATGACCGGAGCGGAGGAAGCGGACCGGGGCCTCGAGAAGAGGATGTGGGAAGGACGGCAGGTGAGGAACGCAGGGGGGCTATCTCGCGATCAAAAGCGTTCGCCCGCTCGAGAGACCTGGCAATGTCTTCTAGCCGTGAGTTCTGGGGTATAGCAGGAGAGCTCTGCCGGGGTGGAATGAAAAGGAGCTCTTCAAAAGACAGGCCATGGCTGGCTATGGGGGAGGCAGGGCGGGTCTGGCTCTCAGATACGACGGGGTCTATGAGCATATCCTCATCGGCTTCATCCAAGAGCGTGGGGGAGACGGCAGGGGGGAGGGTGGATAGGGCGGAGTGATAGCTGGACTGGCTGCTGCTGCTGCTAGACGACGCAGAGTCAGCGGTAGAGTGTAGAAGGTCGTCAACCTCGCTAGTATATGAGGAGTCGCTATCGTTCCTCGGCCGTTTGTTTCGCTCACGGCTGGCCTCAGTGCTGCTCGAGGAGCGTGCCGGAGAGTCCCTGCGACTGCGACCTTGATGGTCAGAGTCTGTTTCTGGTCCGATAGCATCGTACGCTCGCTTGTGTGAAGATGAGCTAGATGAAGCAGACGGGGGGTAGAAGGGCTCCGACATCGGGAGGGGATGCGGAGGAGGAGGTGGTGGTGGTTGCGGAAAGAGTCGTGCTCGTCGTTCGCCCGGCGCGCCACCGCCCTTTGTCCGCCCAGATTAGATAGGCGCCCATATATGCGTCCAGTTTAGGAAACTATCCAGGTTCATTCAACAGTACTTACTACTAAGTACTTGCGTCCAGCCTCGAACAAGCTCAACGGTCTAGAGCAGAAGTCCTCTGTCGTAGTACGTACTCAGCGGTACTTGTCCTCATCTACGTAAGGTGTATTGGCAGGATCGTAAGGTATTGGACAAGACATTACAGTATGCAACACATCGCGGCCATCGAGACACATTATCAGGCCGCCTTCCGGGCCTCCTCCGCACGACGCTGCTCGCGCCGTTCCCGCCCACGCGTAACCATCGGCTTCGGCTCGAGGTTCGCAAAGAGCGCCTTGCACGCCTTCTCGATGATCCAGCACCCGGCGAAGTCGATCACCATCGACGCCGTCAGCCTGAACTTGAACTGCATGGCACAAAACGTTAGCGCGGTCGGCCCACAGACGAGCTAGGTCGAGGCTTACCGAGTCCTGCATCTCGACGATCTGCAGCCAGCGGTTGAGCTCCGGCATGAGGTCCGTCGCGCCAGAGAACGCAACCGCGCTCGCGCCGAGAAGACCGTAGTACAGCGCCGCGTTCTCGCGGATGCCCTCCCTGAACGGCCGGCCCTGGAAGTTGATCGCGAACGTGGACACCTGCTGCGAGAGCCCGAGGAGGTAGATCGCCGTGTTCAACAGGTTCGGCTCGAACTTCGCCTCCAGGTCGATCACTCCGCGCTCCTCGTACGTGTACGTGAGCTGCGTGATGTACACGAGCGTCACGATGTGCAGCGCGAACTGCAGCAGCACCGAGAGCAGCACGTAGAAGTTGAAAATGTTCCCGAGCGGCCTCTCCCTGGACAACTTTTCCACAGGCTGTAGTACGAAAGTGAGCATGTTGAGCTGAGTTTGAACGAGCAGTGACTGACCTTGGCGCGAGAGATGCAAAGGAAGCAAACCGACATCAGCATGCCCGTGATCGTGACCTGGTAATCGCCAAACTTGATGCCATCGAGGTACTGAACGCTCAGACTGTACGCAGTGATGAGGCAGTTGAGAGCGAGGATCTTGTACATCTGGATGGTCGCAACAAGGGTGCAGCGGCCCTGACGGATGATATGCGTGACTAGCACCACATGTCAGCGGGGCCCGCGCAAAGGACGGGGCGTTATACGTACTTGCGCTGACGTTGGACAGCTTCGAGGTGAACGGAGCGGCGCAAGAAGCGTCACCAAGTTTGATCTTGGGGACCTCGTCCTCGCCATCCATCTCAGCCAGCTTGTCCGTGATCGACGCGATGTCGAACTGCATCGCAAGTCAAAACAAGATCAGACGGGAAACCGGCCATTACATACCTTCTCCATCGGGTTCTTCTTCTTCGCGTTCTGCTGGTCCGCGGCAGCCTTCTTCTGTGCCTCGACGACGTCCGGGTACAGGTGCGCGATGACCGGCGGGACGGGCGGCGGCGGCTGCCCGAAGCGCGCGGAGATCTTGAGCTGGCTCTCGTACACCTTCTTCACGCGCTCGTTGCGCTGGTGCTCCGCGATCTTCTTGAGGTCCTCCTCGGTGCCGTCGAGCAGCGCGACGCCGATGTGCGCCTGCTTGAGCGCGCCGACGTCGTTCGTGCCGTCGCCGGCCATGAGCGTGACGTAGCCGAGCGTCTTGAGCGAGGTAAGGATGAACTCCTTCTGCGCGGGCGACACGCGCGCGTACACCCAGGTGTTCTGCACGAGGTCGTTCCAGGACGGGTGCGCCTCGTAGAACTTCATGGCTGCGCCCGTGATGCAGATGTCGTACTTGTCGAAGAGCTTGGTGTCGAGGGGCTGCGAGGGGTCTACCGGGATGATCACGGTCTCATCCACGGAGCGCCATACCAGACCTGTATATTTGGTTAGAGCGAACAGAAGGGCGGAGGCATGTATAGCTTACTGCCACTGCTGGAAATGCCTTCAGGGACATCTAGGATCAGAGCGTCCCGGTCGACGATCTCCACATCGCGAGCGACGTGAACAGCGGTCAGGGGGTTGTCACCAGTGATCATGATGCACTGGAGTAAGAGCGTCAGCTTTAAAGTTCACAACACACGCATATATTCCGGATACGAACACGATGCGAGGAGTCGCCCAGCATCTTCAAAGACTCGACGGCGTCCGCCTTGAGCGGGCAGTGGAAGACCAAAAATCCAGCGAACTGGAGCTCAGACTCGACCTGGTCCCGAGGCAGCTTGTTGATCTGTGCACGAACACTTGATCAGCAGATATGCGGACCACCCAAGGCACTCGTCGCCAACCTTGTCCACAGTCAGGCTGTCAATCTCCTTGAACCCAAGCGCAAGCACGCGGCTCCCGCGGCGAGTGTACCACTTGTACGTGTCGTCATAATGCGCCGGGACGGTAGCAAGCATGCGCTTAATCGTCTCCGGGGCGCCCTTGGCCGCGACGATGCAGCGCCCGTTCGGCAGGCTCGACACCGTGCTCATGCGCTTGAGCGCGGACGAGAACTGGAAGCGGCGGCGCACGGTGAGGTGCGTGCGGTGCGGCGCGGTCGGGTCGACGGGCGCGATGCTGTCGCCCTTCGAGAGCTGCCAGTTGAGCGCGTCGAGGGTCGTGCGCTCCATGGGGTCGCCGACGATCGTGCCGTCGTCGAGGCGGACGAGCGCGTGCGCGGCGGCGAGGGCGAGCGTCGTTTCGCGGCTGGTCGTCTTGACGTCGACGAGCTTGATGGGGTCCTCGGGGCTGCAGCTAGTTAGTAGAGTTCAAACAGACGGCATTGATACGCTACTCACTCGACACCAACGACACCTTCGACAACGAGGTTTTCGGCAGTGATCGTGCCCGTCTTATCGAAGCAGCATACATCCACGCGTCCCGCGAACGGAATGCGGAACGGCTCAGTGCAGAAGATAGCTGCGTCGGTAGGTTAGTATTTGATACAAATCGGCCGCCCTGGCTTACTTACCGTACTTGGACAGAGCCACCAGCGACGCGTTGACCGCCAAAGAAAGCTCCATGGGCAGCTCCGGCGGCACAACACTCGTGATAATCAAGATACAGTCCAGAAGGAGCTTGGACTTCTTGAGCTCGCGCTCGATACCTATCACATCATAAATTGAGCCGTCGTAGTCCCACCAGCCCAAAGTATTGTGCACTGACCTTTCACCCAAACGTACCAACTCGCAGCAATGGCGAAGATAAGCAGGAACCCGATGAACAGGAAGCTCTCGACATTGTTCGCAGACACGCGCTCCGTCGAGAAGATCATCGTGCGCACGAGCTGGCCCTGCGCGGTTCCAAAGCCGGTGCGGAGCACGACGCCGAGGCAGCCGCCGTCAGGAGTGTCCCCGCCGTTAGTCGCCTGCAGGAGCTTCGTCCCAGAGAAGAGCACGGCGCTCTTGTGAGCGCCGTCGACGTCGAGAGCTTCGTTGGCTTCCAAGAGGGCGATAGACTCCTTAAGCAGGGGCGTGGACTCTCCGGAAAGCATGGCCTCGTTGACGATACAGGTTCCCCGGATGAGCAGAATGTCGGCCGGAACATTCGTTTCGGACTGCTGTCTCGCTGAATCCAGTCTGTCAGCACGGCCGCGACGCTAGTATATGCGTTCACGTACCGATAGAAATGACATCACCAGGGAGCAGGTCATCGCTCTGAATCTGGGTCCACTTCTCGCCGCGCAGAACGTACACCGGGTAGGGCGCAATCGACATCGTGCGGAATTCCGTGAGGGTGCGGAGGCGCTGCCAGACGACAGTGCACTCGAAGACGACGAGCATGAAGAGCGTGAACAGGCTGTAGTACCAGTACTCGTCCAGACACCAGAGCGCGACGCAGAAGATCTGGAAGACGAAGAAGGGCGCGGTCGCGTGCTCGCCGAAGAGCTCCGCAAAGGACGGGATCGGGATGTTGTACTCGTTCTTACCGTAGAGGGTGGTGAGCGAGGTCACCTCGCTCTCCGTGAGGCTGCGCGGGGAGAGGTAAGAGCCCAGGGGAGGCTGCGAGGAGCACGGGTACGGAAGCCGGGAGAACGTGATGGGGGAGGGCGAGGTGACCACATAGGTATCCCGCTGGTAGTTGAAGGTATAGGTCGTCGGGTCCGAAGGGACTTTCTTCTCCAGGGGAACGATCTCGCCCTCGCCGCGGTGGGTTGCGGGGATGATGCGTACACAATCAGCGTCTTCGAGGGACCGTGCCTTCACGAGCAGCGTCATGACTCTGTGATTTTCAAACACAGAATGGTTCGGAACCCACCTTTCTAGTCGTAATCCATGCCCGTGCACCGGTATTCCAGCGAGTGACGAGGAAGCTGAGCGCATGTCCGAGTCCCAGAGAGACGCACGCCAGGAAGGTCCATTCTTCGCTTTGAAGCCAGTCGTCGTACTTGACGTAGTATGCGTACGCAAGCACGGGGTAGAGGCAGAGAAAGGGGGTCGTGTACAGGTGGTATTTCCGGGGCACGGCGATATGGAGGGTCGCGCCCACTATTTCGGACGACTCGACCTTGACCGAGCTCCTGCGGCGGGATATGAGGACAGTATGCGGGTGCAGACAATCTCCGTACTTACATGGTGAGCTTACGCCGAGACGGGCGGTGGTCGTGCGGCGACTTGTTTGGGGACGAGGAGGGACGTGGACTCGTGGAGGAGAGGCGTAAGCCACGTCGGGCCAGGAACACGCCCAATTTCTCGTACAGCATCGCACGTGACCTGGCGCAGCGCGTCGTACGCGCGGTGTGCCGGCACCCTCCAGCCTTCTCTTCTCTCTTCTCTTTGCGTTGAGTTATCTGCAGCGCAGAGGCCGTCTTACATGTAGGAACAGGCCCCCTAAGCTTGATACAGACGGACCGAGCGTAACCGCACCGCGAGGTATCTCCGGAGTCCGTGAATAGATGGTATATAACCCGCTTGGCTAGTCCGGACGCGAACGTACTACTACAAGAGAAAGGCAGGGAATCTACAGGAAAGCATGACGGGCTGCAGTGCTTCCAAATATGACGCGGGATGGCAACGTCGTACAGTAACTGGTCGTGAGCGTCGTAGGATGTGTCGGCAAGCGATGGCGCGCAAGAGACCGAAGAGCAAGGGCAGCTGCTTTACATAATGACGCAGCAGGAGTTTTGCTAGGGATATTCTGAGTTAGGGACATGCGCTATGCAAGTGCATGGAGACTCACCTTCTTGGCCGTCTTGTAGAACATCTTGCTCTGAGCAGAGAGTGCGGTCGACCGATCCACAAGGTCGTTGATCTTCTCTCCTCGCTGAAGGACGGATTCGATCGTCTTGTGCTGTAGTGATGAAACGCCTTAGACATGCTCCCCGACACACAAGTGAGGGCGGCGACTGACGAGAATGATCTTGGTCTCATCCAGCTCTTGCTGCACTTTCATGATTGCATCGGCCTGCCGCGGGTCCTGGTACTTCTGCAGATATGTGTTGATCTCGGGGAAGGAGATCGCAGAGGGAGTCTTGAACGAGGCCTGGGGGACCTTGGCAATGAAGTCGTCCAAGAGCTTGGTGAGGAGGGAGAACGCTGGCCGAACAGGGTATTCTCCATCCGTGATGATGACACCTAACCGCACGAGGGAGCCGTTCAGTCCTGTCTGTAGTGAGATCCGCTGGGATGATGGGGCGGACCTGCTAGCTGCTCCGCGCCGCCGCGGTTGTAGACGTGCGCGGTGTAGGAGTTCTCCTGCACACTCTGGCGCTGTCCTTGGGGTGTGCGCTCGGCGATAGTCTTGGTGAAGAATGACATGAACTCCGCTACGGAGCCGCGCTGGTAGAACGAGAACGAGGAGAGGTCGGACGCGCTGCTGAGGATGGTGCAGGTACCGTTCGGCGGGGCAAGCACAACGGCAAGAGAGAAGACCTTCATGACTGTGTTCTGATACAAGCGTTGGACAGAGTGTGATGAAGGGAAGAGAGCTCAGAGAACGGTTGCAATCACGGCACAGCTGAGGTGGAGGACGAGAGTAAGTGCCGGTAGACGCCCGTGGCCTCTTTCGTTAACACAGCCAAATCCGAGGTTTATCCGCACCTTGTCCTCGTACTCCTTCGTACTCCCTTGCGCAAGGGGTATTATGCGAGTCCGTGCCTCCTATTATCACTGATACAGAGACTACCCTCATTCCCATAAACTGTGCTATGGCTTGTGTCAAAAGGGATGGCCTCGCTTCAGATGCTGACCCCTTTCGTTCGCTAACACAATATTATGTACGATGTACGAAGCGGTAGCCGTAGTAGCGCGCCCCAATGCCCTCTCTTGCCAGAGGCTTAGAGCCTGATCTGACGGTCTGAACGACTTCAAAGCAGGTTGCCAGGCATGTACAAGCTGTACCAGTTACAAGGTGTATGCTGACCAGCTTAATCTCAGTGTTTCGTTAACACGATGTCGTCTGTCGTCAGCACCGTCGCGTATCCACGTCTTTCGCAAATGCGGAAGCCTATCGTCACTCTCAACCTCTCTTCGGTGTTCGTGCAATCCTATCCCGACACCAGTCCGTGGGATCACTGCAAAGACATGCACTTAGAGACGCTGCTGCCTTCTATCGGCACCTCGTCTCGCCATGCTTTCCCTGATCAGGTGAAAGCTCCGGCTCTTGCCCAGGCCCAGCGTACTGGGGTCAATCCATTCTGGTTCGTATCCATGAGCAACCCCTTCTTCCTCGACCATCCGAGTCTAGAAGACGCCTATCTACCTTTCAAGGGCTATCATCTCCCGCCGCCGCTTCCGGATTGCAACATTATATCCGACGGCATCTCCGATGTCGAGCAGATCAGGGTAGGAGATGGCCGTTGCATTCTCCGCATCAAGCTAGATGGTCAGCCTCGCGTTCTGAAGCTGGTGAGCACAAGGTAGCATTTTTTTTGAGATGCTACTCATAGCGCACCGTCACAGTTCCTGGAGGCTGAGCAAGCTGTGGTCGACGGTAGCCCCAGCCGCTTTGCTCGCGAGTTTGATGCTTACAGCCACCTCGCTCATTACGGTGCTTGCGATTCGGATGCGGTCGCCAAGTGCTATGGCTGGTTCACCCTCGAGGCCCATTCGCTGGAAGATCTCGTCACTTCACTGCAACTCGCTAGGCCCGGGCCCGGTTATTGTTGGAAGGGCCTTGTCCTTGAGGACCTAACCGGCTTTCTTCCGCTCTCCATCCACAACATCTCCGGGCCAATCGCTCAGCTTGCTCTGAAAGCCCTCTACAAGGTTCACAGCGCGTTCGTACAGCATAGCGACCTAGGGAGGATGCGCATCATGGTGACCCCCGGGGCCGAAAGGGTAGCATGGATCGGATTCGGTCGTGCATCTTGTGGCGGAGGTGCTGTCTCCCGGCAGTCTCTCTTCCACGAACTCGCCCAGGCGTGGGCCCTTCTGTACCAGAAACTGGTGAGTATATGCGCTCCGTTGACAAACACGCCCCCTCTGACAAGCGTGCACGTAGATTCCGGATGCTTTGCTCGGGTTCGAGGATGACAGCGCCGCCGGAACTAAACTGTGGAAAGGCCGGATGGTCGCGCCCTCTACTCAGCGCTCGCCCAGCACTACATGCCTCAAGCGCGTGCCGCACACTACCGTGGAAACGGCGATTCAGGAGATCCTCTTGGCGTATCCGGAGAAGAATGTGCTCGACTGGGACCCTCCCATCTACAATCTCATTCCTGAGCCGCTGGGCGATGATCACCACGATTCTGTGGAACTCCTCGCCGCAATCAAAGACTGCCTCGAGCGAGGGAGGACGCTCGACAACCCGTTCATGAAATGGTACCGGACGTATCCCGTCCACATCCGGGACGAACAGCTGTATAGTCATCCCCATGAGACTTCATACAAGGAATATTCGGCGCCGGCCCCGCTTACGCAGATCCCGTCGGACGTTCCGCTGGAGCTCATCGAATGCATCAGCCAGGGAGGCTCTCACCCCATGCTACGCGTGCGTTTGGGAGGGGAAGAGCGACTGCTCAAAGCTGTCAGTCCTCACGCGTCATGGCTTCGGGCGACTGCGAACGTGGCTGATCTATGTCTATAGTATAGCGGCGGTTGGCCCTCGTCCGACGAATATGAAGAGGTTGGGCTCAGCGATGGCAAGACGGTGAAGGAGCGGTTTGATGCCGAGAAGTCCGCCTATGCACACCTCGTCCACTACGGTGTGTGCAACACGGGCGCGGTTCCATTCTGCTACGGCTGGATGGAGCTATCCGACCTGAACATCGCGAAGATGAATGCCCTCATTGGCGCTACGATGGTGGAATATGTGCCGGAGACAACGATCAGGCGGCGCCCTCCCTTCCTGGACCCCATGTTCGCCGACGGCTCGCCCGCGGCGGCGCTGGTGCTGGAGTACATCCCGAACACCGAGGTGTTGGAGACACGTAACGTCACTTACGCACTGGCGGAGTCGGCGATGCGCGCCGTGACGCGCATCCATGGTGCGTACGTGCGCCATGGGGACCTGTTCAAGTCGCAGAACATCCTCATCGTCAAGGAGGACCCGCAACGCGTTGTGATCGTCGATTTCGACCACGCGAAGGACGTCTCCTCCGGCAGTCTTCTGCGCGCGGCGCTTCGCCAGGAGCTCATGAACCTCTGGGTCATGCTCTACGCCTATATGGTATGTGCATAGATCGTACTTGGATTACATGCTGACAGTCAGCTTTGCGCAGATTCCGGATCAGCGAGTCGAGCGTACGATTGGAAGTATTGACTATTAGCACGGTCTCGAGTTATGGCCTGACTTTCCAATGTCGTACCATGAGCATCAATACGATTGGGCTATTCTGAATCTCGAGAACCTGGAAAACACGGCGGTTGCTGGTGAAGCGCGAGCGCCAGCCTGCCGTGTCCCAAGCGCGGTGGCGCGCCTGTGGCTGAACAGGCTTGCTCCTCGACCACGATGTCCTCGCACGCGAGCGAGGCAGAGCTGCTTGTCTTCTGGCTCGCGCTGTTCTGGGTTGCTCTATATGCCCTACGACACTATTCTCAACGGTCGCGCCGGATCTCCACGCTACCGTCCCTGACGTCCTCGGCGAGAGGGCCAGTATCGACGGAGCTGTTCAGGTCCTCGGCCACCCGGATCACGCTGGAGAAATGCCACCTCCGCTACCAGTCTACGGCGTGGAATGCGCTGCATCAGTCCTCGACGGCGCGGCTGGCGAAGAGGCACGACTGGCGGAGGGTGCTGCAGCTGGTGTATGATGTGGGGAGCGTGCTTGGGGTGCTGGGTATGCTGGGCTCGGTGCTGCTGCTCGTTTGGACGACTGGCCAGCTGCTGTCTGCGCTGTATACGCGTTCTGGGTACTCGCAAGTTGCGGAGCCGCATGTTGTGCTTCATAAGCGGGATACCTTCGAAGACGAGGCTGTCCCGACGTCTGCGGCGCGAGCGGGACCTGCGCTGCAGCTCATCGTGAGTTCCCTTCTGTTCTAGTCTTGCAACAGGGTTCCGCTGCACGTTGTCTTGCTATGCGAGACCCTGCTGCTCACAACCCCATCCGTCGTCTTGTGGCTCAGCTCTGTCCTCACAGCGCACGCGCAGATCCCGGGGCTCACCACGCCCTTGCACCACCTCCCCCTCCTGCTTCTCGCGCTCCTAACCACTCAAGTTATACACGAATGCGGACATGCCGTCGCCGCTGCTCTGTACGAATCCACGTTTCTCTCCTCTTCTTTGAAGGTGTCCCTCATGTCATTCCGTAGGGACGCCCTCCCGCTCACCAGCGCGGGCGTCGGGCTCACCGTCATCCTCCCGTCCGCGTTCGTCGCGTTCCCAGCGGACGAAGCCGAGGCGCTCCCGCCACGCTCGCGCGCGCGCCTCGTCTGCGCGGGGGCGTTCCACAACCTGGTGTTCTGGCTCGTCCTGGGCGGCGCGGCGTGGCTCGGGACGTCTGCGCTCGTCTGGCCGGTGCTGGGGTACCATGACGTTAGTACGTACGGGCGCGTCGTCGTGGGAGTCGACGAGGTGCGTAAGAAAGTAGAGCAGGGAGAGGTGGGTGGGACTGATATGGGATGTAGGTGTCGCCGCTGTATGGGCATCTGCCTCTTGGCGCGGTGATCTACAAGGTCGGCGACGAGATACTGGCTGCTCCGGGAGGCGCCGCGGAGAGGTGGGACGCTCTGATGTCCGCCGGCCCTGCCAAATCGCAGCCCAGCCTTGGCTGGTGCGCAGAAGAGTCCTGGTTCACGTGTGAGTGCATATGTTCGCTCGCTGCGGAGGTGCACACTAGCTGACGCTCCAACCAGCGCACGACGCATCCTGCTGCTCCGCGCGCCGCTCCGCGGTATCCTCCCTCTCATGCTTCGCCTCGCTCGGAAAGGGCCGCTCCGAGCACTGCGTCGATCCGCTGCGCTTCCTGCAGCCCGCGGAGACAGAGAGCGTGCGCCGGTGCGCGTCCGCGGCGGAGTGCGGGCACGACCGGGTGTGCATCCGGCCGCGGGGCGACCAGGAGCTCGTGGCGCTGACGATGCACATCCCGCCGTGGCTGCGCGCAAGCGAGGCGGATTTGGAGAGGACGATCGTGTGGCAGGGCGATAGGATGGAGGTCGCGGAGGAAGGTTAGTTGCATGGCTATCTCTGACGAAGAGTGAAGCTGAAGGGGATCTCGCAGTCGACTTGGGCGACTGGCTCCCGAGCTATGGCTGGTTACCCATGGGCCTGCCGTTCGTGTGGGGTACCCTCTTCGCGTACGTATGACATTGCATGTTGCGCGACCTCCAGCTCACGAACGTCCCAGATATATGAAGATGCTTACGCTCTCGCTGTTCTTCTTCAATCTGCTGCCGCTGCCGTTTCTTGACGGCGGGCAGCTTTACGACATCTTGGTCGAGGCCTGGGGAACACGCAAGCCCGAGGCGCATGAGCTTCTCCCACTGGATAGTATGGAGGAGGGAGCGAGTAATAGCGGCGCTGCAGCAGAACGAATAGCGCACGGTCAGGGTCGGCGAGAGACGAGGACACAGTACAGGAGAGCAGTGCATGTCGGCGTTGGTGCTCTAATGGGCTTGTGTATAGTGCTCAGTTTGGCGAATACATACTTTTAACATCTCACCCAGAGTCGGATCGCGGAAGGGAGTCGAACAGGTCGAGGCGTGCGAGATGCGAGAGCGCGTTGATTCCGTCATATGACCCGAAGGTGGTACACCCGTAAGAGAGGACTATGGGTACAGTGGGGTGCCATGCATGCATATTAGGATAGGCGTGGAGGAGCATACATTCCCATACGGCAGCGCCGCCCGAGGGCGATCCACGGCATAGCAGAGGACGACAGCGGCCCGGACGGCGACGGCGACAGCAGAGCGGCAGAGCAAGTCAAACGGCCCGGGAGAGGGGCAGGCCGTTTACTTCTTTTTGGGCGTGTCGTTGACCTCCTGGACGTTGAGACCTGCGCGGCGGGCGACGAGACGTGAGCGGAGGTGAGTAGGGGGGAAGGGCGGGGGACGCACCAGGGGGGAGGCTCTGCTTGAGCTTCTCCGCCTTCTCGGGGTCGTCGAGGGAGAGGGTGTAGAGGTAGCGCGTGCACCGGATCTTGAACTTGGTCTTGAGCTTGCCACCGGGTACCCGCGACGCGACCTTCTTTATGCGTGCCTCTGTGCGCCGGGGACACCGTGTTAACCTCCGTGGTCTTGCAGCAGAGGAATCCGGACATGAGGAAACGCACCCTTCGCATCCTTTCTCCGGGCGATGTCGATAAACTGCTTGATGTCGCGGATTTCCTTGGGCTGTGGGACGTCGTACGGAGAGTCAACGGGACGTGTTGACGAGTTGAGCGAGCAGGACGGGGCGCACCATTTTGTCGAAGTCTTGATCACCGTGTCGGTGCCCTTGCCCGTCGCTGTTCTCTCCCCGGCATTCCCTCGGTGGCTGAGATCCAGATCGGGAAACTGTACAGTTGCGGATGTTGCCGAACATAGCAAGCGCTCAAGCACACATCCGAACGCGGCAGGTGCTGTGGTTCGCGCGCCATCCTCATCCTGGACCATTGCACAGACGATGTACAAAGCACTCAACATCTCATCATACATTCTCAAAAGCTATCCTGAGTTGTCCCCATGGGATCTCTCCGGCGTCTCGCATGCACTCAGCATTCATCCTCCTCTTCTCCAAGCCGACGAATCCTTACCCGACAGAGTGAAGGAGGCGGCGCGTACTCAGGCTATGAAGACGGGCCTCAACCCGTTACACTTCGCATGTGGTCGGAGCAACCCATTTCTACTTGGCGATCCTGCTATGGAAAACGAAAGCCTTCCGCTCGCTTCCGTCGCGGAGAATATCTCGCCGTTGCCTCAATTTACATGCCCAGGGCAAACCACCACGTTTGTGGAGACGATACACACCTCCTCATCCACTATCATCTGTCGAGTCCTCATAGGAAGCGTCACTCATGCCTTGAAGCTTGTAAGACTCCTTTGCCCTGCCTTAACTGATCAGCTGAGCAAACGTCCTCCGAAGTTCCTGGGCGATTCGGGCCAAGCTGCAGCACGTTTTCAGAGGGAGGCCGCTGCTTACGCTCGTTTCCGTCACCACAACACCTCCGAGTCCGGTGTCGTACCGCGCTGCTATGGATGGATAGAAGTTGATCAGTCATTCATCGACGTATTACTGACCTCCCCGGGCACATCTCAGGGCGTCAGAGACGTCGTCGCGAGTCGCAGTGCTCTACACGCACACGCGATACTCCTGGAGGATTTCCAGAACGCTGAAGTGCTCACCATCCATAACGTCTCACTGGAGCACGCCGAGCAGGCCCTGCGGGCGCTGTACAACATCCATGCAGCTCATGTTCTCTATGGAACACTGCCGCATCAGTACGACATCTTGCTCACCAGCGAAGAACGCCGCGTCGTATGGGTAGGCTTCAGCCGTTCCATCTGCTCCGATCATCCCCTTGATAGCGCAACCAACCTTGCGGAGGCCACGATTTCGAGACAGAGCCTACTTGCGGAGCTGGCCCAGGGGTGGCACTTGTTGTATGAGAGGCTCGTCAGTATTGACGACCTACGCGTTATGACTATTAATAACGGCTTTCATTCACGCTTGTTTCAGATCCCGGACTCCTTCATAGGCTTTCAAGCTGCGGACGAGAACGTCGTCCTAATACATCCACTTGACACTCGACGTGTTGCACCAGTGGCTCAGCCGTCGCCTCGGATTCACGAGTCACTGACCAGCATCCCGCGGCCGTCATCCAGCGGTGTTCAGGACGAGACGCTACACATCTTCCTCTCGTATCCGGAGGTCAACCTGTTCAGCTGGTCGCCACCCCTCAGCAATCTCGTTCCCGAATCTAGAAGCGATCATCAATACGATACCAAAGAGTACCTACAAGCTTTGCGAGAGATGGCCGAACCGAATAGCGTCTTATACAAGTGGTATGGCCCATGTCCCCTGCGACTCGGATACGAAGGCCGATACCGGGGTATGGCGATGTCTTCTGGCTTCCCAAACCATGTACTCCCTCCGCCTCTTCCTCAGCTCCCCTCAGAGACTGCCATCGAGTTTCTGGAGCACGTGCGACCTTCTGCCTCACATGCGCTCTTGCGTGTCCGCATCGGAACAGAAGTCCGCATTTTGAAGATCGTACGCGCAACCGCATCATCACTGTTCTCGCACATGAGGCTGACCCTGATATGTTTCTGCCTAGTTCAGTAAAGATCGACCGCCCTCTGTGGACGATTACAAGAGCTCTAGGGAACGCTTCAATATCGAGTGCGACGCATACGCGCACCTCCTGCATCATGGCGCCTGCACAGCCGGCGTAGTGCCCTACTGCTACGGCTGGATCGAACTTTCCCCGGCCCACGTATATGCTGCCATTGCAGTCATAAGGCAAACCTATCAGAGCAGCGGCGCACAGTCCGGCAAAGGCCCGGTGTGGGTCTCCCCGATCTTCGAGGACGGCTCTTTTGCGGCAGCGCTTGTCTTGGAATACCTCCCCAACGCCGAGGAAATATCGGTCGCGAACATCACATACCGTCGCGCCGAGTCGGCGGTGCGCGCCCTTACCTATGTGCATGGCTCCTACGTGTTGCACGGCGACATGTGCGACTATCGCAACCTGAACGTCATGCGCAACTTGCTGCTCGTGCGGGACGAAGGTGGTGCAGACCGCGTGGTCGTCATCGACTTCGACTTTGCACAGATGCCGGGGCGTTCCGAGGGGCTCTGGCGCGGGGCGATGTTGGAGGAGTTGAGCGGCTTGTGGAGGCGCGTCTTCACCTGGCTGGTAAGTAGCGGCTTGCTCTGCATTGAGAGCTGTGTCTGATGCCCTGCTGCACTACAGTTGCCGGAGAGACGTGTACGCTGCAAGGCTGAGAAGCATGGGCCGGAATGCGACGTTTTCTAGGTCTGCAACAGGCGCTACTGCGCCCTCTTCCAGAGCGTCGTCGCGGTACTGTACTGCTAGGTATCTCACTTAGATATAGCCCGGATTGTAACCAATGTCTGTGACTCGAATGTTGAATGTCGACCACGTAGACCCTGGCAGCGCTTCGCCCATTAGTCCTCCGTTGTTCGAGGTCGTAGGTCATCCGAAGTTGCCGTACGCGTACCGACCATCGAGGACAAACCGACGACACCGCCGCAGTTAGTGAGATCACAAACAGGCTATTTGCACATTCGACGCAGGTTTACAGACTTCGTACACATTCCTCCTACATGCTATACATTCGATACGAGACGTGACCTCTTTCAGATTTCAGCGACGTAGCGACGTTCCTGGGGCTCCGCTCGCCGACCCGCGCGGCACTCAGCGCTTGGCGACGTCTTTGTAGAAGAACAAACCGGAGAGGCCCACTACGCAGCTCGTGAAGTTAGCGGCGAGCTACCCTCCGTAATGGTGCAATCAGACATACGCTGGTCGGTGTTCTCGGCGAACCCTCCGAAGGCGAGCACGTCGGAGCAGTAGAACGGCTTGCCGTCGTTCGAGTGGTTGCCGTTGCCGAACGGCTGGGGGGATATTTGTTAGTGCGCCGTGTACTCGATCGAGAAACGCGAATGAGATCGTACCCCCACAACGCGGACAGTCTCTTTGACGGCGTCGAAGATGACGAAGCCGATGTTGTTCACCATGTCGCGCTTGTAGTAGCTCTGGGGCCCGGCGCGCCCGAAGACCGCGGCGAGGCACTCGTTCTCTGTCGGTCGGACGTGCGGTCTCGGTCAGTACTCGGTGGCTGAGCGTGCAATGTAATAGGCGGGCGAACCGTTGAGAGCGACCTCGGTGGCACGGTTGCCGAACTGGCTGCCGTGGTCGAGCGTGGACGACGCGCCACCGGCGAGCTGGTAGGTGACGGCGATGCCGTCGACCTGACGGATAATTCCAGTGAATACAGTCAGAGTGCTGCTCATGAAGGATATGCCGGATGGGACGTACGATCCAGCCGTGGGAGACGGTGATCTTCTGGATGGGGTGGTTCAGGTCGAGCTTTTCTTTCTCTGCAGAATGATGCGTGTCAGGGTGACAGAGCCAAGCACGTCGGTGGGGCGGACGCACTGAAGCTGTCGATGACGATGTTGCCTGCGGGATGATTCGGGTTAGTTGGCTGTATGCGTTGAGGGTGAGAGGCTCGAGGTCGGGCTCACCGTCGTCGACGCGGATGTAGACGTCCTGGAAGATGTGGCCGTCGAGGCCGCCGACGGCAGAGGTGGTGACGTAGCTTTGCATTGTGCGTGAGTGATTTGGAAGGGTTGTTAGAGAGTAGAAGAGAGCAGGAGCCTGAGGATTTCGTTGGGCTCGCGTCGTCTTTTATACACTAGGAGGCGGTGCACTGGAGAGCATTCGCTAGCTCCGCCGTTGTAGGGCGCTATCCCAGAATGAACATGGGGCTTCTGTGTTGCCGGTTGAAGGCGACCGTGGTCACGATGGGATACGGAGGGAGAGAGTGCCGGACTCGAGGACGTTCGCCCATTGACATGGGCTCCGGCCTTGCTGTCTCATGGCAGCGGAGGAGGGCAGAGTTCGAGGGTGCACGCCATACTACTACACAGTTGTTGACACTGGCAATGGAAGGGGCCGGTTAGATCGCGTGCGACGTGTACGAAACGTGGGCTCACCTCCGGGCGAGCTCTCCGTAGGGACGTGCTATGAGCTTGACAAAGTCAGACACTTGTTAGCGAGCCTGGCTAGTACCTTCGGTATGTCTTAGCGAGGTATATCACCAGTTCTGAGCTTGCTAAGTCAATACCGAGAGAGGGAGCTCATCCTCGCAGAGGTACCGCAAGAGGATCACACGGCGATCAGGTGGAAGGTGGCTCAGCTGAACATACTCCTCGCTTACCATCGCGCCCACGAACGGCACCTCTTACGTTGAGCGCTGTCGTCGAACCGAAGAGGGCCACGGCGTCCCCTATGTGCTCAGCTTTCAGTAGAGTGACACCTAGGATCGTCGATTGCACTAGCGCCCCGCTGGAAAAAGGGCCTTGGTCCGCACCTTGGCGCTCAGACTCTTGCATCTTATGACCGCCGGCCATCTTGCTGCACATTGGGGGTAGCGCGACGGGGTTTGGCAGGGCTTCCAAGTTTGCCGTCGAGCAGGCGTGGATCGTCCCGCAGTCCACAAGAACGACGAGCGATTATCGGTGCGTTGTGCCACAGAGAGCAGTCTGATCAACAAAGTCTGCGAGAGGAACGGCGTTAGATGAGCAGACGGGTGACCGGTGAGGATTGCGGGTGACGTACAGAATACATTTCCAGTGGAGAGCTGGTTGGGCGGTATAATACAATTGCGCGGTGAGAGGGGAGGTATTACGTGCGACTCCTGTCCTACGGGTGAGAGGGAACCGAATAGACACAGTCGAGACTAGAGGCTAGTAGAGCACTCGCAAGCGGAGTCGATACAAACATGAGGACGAGCGTAGCCTCCGCTACAGGGCACCTGCGTTCCTCATCGCATTGTCCATTTCCTCGGGGGTCCATTCGAACGACACGTCGTAGCTTGAGTCCGCCTCCTCCGGCCCTGCGTTGTCCACGTCCATGGCGTCGCTGGGTTCCGGCCGACGCGCGGACATCGCGAGCGGACATGCGTCCTCTGTGTGCGGGACTGGGTTCTCCGATGAGCCGCTCGCGGGTGCTACGAACGGGGGTGGGTCGGGGACAACAGGCGAGACGCTCCTCTGTGCTGGGGCAAGGGCTGCGCTAGCGCCGGTAACCGCAGCTGGATGGACTCCTATGTGTGTCGCAGAGACGGCGCAGACCGCACCGCGCGTCATCGAAGGAGTCTTGAATGGCGGTATGGATCCTCGTGTCGTCTTCGCGGGTCCTTTCGGCACTTGGTACTTGCCCGCGGCCCCGTAACCCCCGGCAGGGCGCATACCGAGCGGCGGAGGGCGCCTCTGCGACGCGCGTGGAGGGGCGGCGTGCTGGGACGAGGGACCTTGGGAGAAGGAGGGCGGGACGTAGGGGTGGGAGAGAGCGGGTGATTGGGTGAAGTTGGGTGGGAGGCGGGAGGACCCCGGGGCTTGGGAATGCTGCGACGGCGTGGTTTGTGAGTTGGTGAACACGGACACCGGGGCATGTTGGGAGGACACTCGGGCGGGGACTGGAGGCGGCGGCATAGCGAGCGCGGATGCGGACTGCTGCGCGAGCGCTACGGGGGAGGGTATGATAGGGCTGAGAGAACGCTCTTTCGTCGGGCCTTGGGAGCTCGCACCCTGACTGATCTCGACGGGAGATGGAAAGTCGCTGCGAGTGGTGCCGTATGACAAAGAGGGGTCTTCGGAGTTCGACCGGGAAAGCGGAGCCTGGGAGAGGCTGGTGGGCGACTCTGAGAACGCCGGATATTGGCGACCCTTGCCCTTCGACCGGGACGAGGACGAGGCCGCGGCGGAGGCGCGCGACTTCGGGAGGCGCTGCTTGGGCGGAGGGGTAGGTGTGCTAGATGGCATGCCGTCGTCCTCGTCCGACAAGCCATTCCCTGCGGCCATGATGTAGTCGGGCAGGGCTGGACTGCGGGAGTGTCGGGAGGGACCAGCCACGGGTTCGTCCTCGTCCATCGGGTCCTCGCTCGCGGGCCGTTTGCGGGACGAGGTAGCATGAGAATCGATTGACCGGCTCTTCGTTACGCTGGGCTTTGCCTGCGGTGCTTGTGGGGCGGTCGGGATGTCTCCCGTAGTGCGGCTGCGCTTGATGGATGTGCTCTTGTGCGCCGCCAGGTTTCCTTTGAATGTAGGATTCCTGGCGGCCTTCAGGCGAGATACCGCGGAGACAACATCGTGCATGGTGCCCACTCTACCGTAGAATTCATGCTTTGCATCGCGCGCTTCGGGGTCCTGCGTCTCTGGAAGGAATACGGTGTGCCTCGACTGGTGTGCGCGGTGGCTGGTATTGCCCGGGTTTCGTGGGGTGGTAGTGTCCACGGAGGGTGTCTTTGCAGAAGAGCTGGATGGTTTTGGGACTGCCGCTGCAGGAGACGGCCATGAGACAGTGAGTGCACGTAGAGAAGGCAGCGCACCATTCGTGGAGCACAATATCAGCTTCCGGGCATTGGACGCATTTGCGTCGTGGTAGGAGACCAAGGGTTCTCTGCGGTCAGAGTCGGGGGGAAAAAGGTCGCGTCGTATTTCGTGGAAACCAGGTGGCTGGGAGCTCTGTGGCACCTGGAACACGCTCGTATTTTCGTCCTCTACCATCCAGACGCGACTTGACTTGGAAGCGCGCGGGTCTTGAGCGTACGACTGCCAGAGGGAGCTGAGCGGGTGGCGCAGATGCGCGTCGTAGGTCTGGTCAGGCAGAGAAGGCGTGCACTGCGGGCAAGGACGGAGGAGGGGGAGGAGGAGGGCGAGCGAGGGAGAGCAAGAGCCTTTCACTTTCGCGCGGTCGGGTTGCATCACGTGCCCTCGTCGCGTCGCGTCGCGTCGGTGGCGCTCTGTCTTTGCCCGCCGACGGTAGCGTTCAGATCTCAGAGGTCACCTAGCTTCAGTAGCAGCTAAATACCATGGGTTTTAATCAGGCGTATTGATAGGGCGGCTGGCGACGCAGTTAGGGGGACACGTATGTCGGTGCTATCCCCTAGCCCCACGCATACTACCCCCTCCACGACGTTGGATCGCCGCGACAGCGGACCTCTTTCTCCCTTATCCACAACATTCTGGTGTTCCTTCACTGACAGATCAACTGGTATGGACTCTGCGCGTCCTCGAAGAAAACAAGAGAAAAATGTAGGCGGTCGCGTTAATGGGCGCCTAGCGTGTAGAGCGGTCGCCTAAAGTGCCAAATAAGGCATCCCCAGACGCGTCTCCCAAGCGAACCTCCGCCGTCCACCTCCTCCTCCTCCCTCTCTCCCCTGCCTCTCGCTTCCGCTCTCATACCCTCAGGGATCTCGGCGCTCACTATGCCGGCTCCGAGGCCATCCCAGAGCGCAGAAGCAGCCCGGGCCGCTGCCGCTCAGGCAGAGTTCAACGAGAAGAAATGGGTCTGGGTTCCCGACGACAAAGACGGCTACCTCGCAGGTTGGGTCGTAAAGGAAGAAGATGACACGGGTGAAGTGGTCATGGCTGCTGGAGGAGAGGTATGTTGCTGCGTAATTTATCCGTTACATATGTAGTCCTCACCCTTCCCCTAGATCCGCAAGCTTCCCCTCTACGCACTATCCAAGATGAATCCTCCCAAGTTCGATCGCGTCGACGACATCGCGGACCTCACATTTCTCAACGAAGCGAGCGTGGTCCACAACCTTCGCCTGCGATATGGCTCCGGCTCAATATACGTATGTCCCATAAATTCGGTCAATAGTCCGACAGATAGCAAGGCACACTCTCGCAGCACTTGTATGCATACGAACTCGTGCCACATCCGTGCGTGGTCGCGTATATGCACACTGCACGTATGCCTGTTAGTGTGAAGGTGTTGCATGTTCCGCTGGCTTGTACCCGTTCTGAATACCGTACGGATCCGTACCGTGCCACTGATTGGTATGCCCAACCGTAAGCCTGCACGGCTAGTAAACGGTACCTAAGTGTGCATGTTAGCGAGGCTGCTTGAGATGTAACGGATTGTTCTGCCTGCATGCTGTCCACACATATGCCTCCCCTACCACGTCCTCTGTGCATCGACTAATTGACCCCGGACTTCTTCGCAGACCTATTCAGGGCTATTCTTGGTCGCTGTCAACCCATACCAGCCACTACCTCTCTACTCCGATGCGATCGTCCACCAATACCGCGGCAAGCGTCGCGACGAGAATCCGCCCCACATATTCGCCATCGCGGAACGCGCTTGGGTGAACATGGGTGAAGAGCGCGAGAACCAGAGTATCCTCATCACGTATGTCTGTCCTACCAATGACTGGCACGCACGCTGAATAATTGCACACCAGCGGCGAGTCCGGTGCGGGTAAGACAGAGAGCACCAAGAAGGTCATCCAGTACTTGGCGTCCATTGCTACGGACGCGCTTGCCCCGGCTACACCCTCACACTCTCAGTCTCCCTCCCTCTCTGGGCCGAACGCATTCAACACTGTGGTCCCTACTGTCGGCCTTCCCCGCAGCAGCTCCTTCCGCAAACACACTAAGGGCACCTCTATGAGCGCGTCAGGATCTGGCTTCAACTTGAACGCGAAGGGCCGCCTCGGGCTTCTTGAGAGGCAGATCCTCCAGGCCAACCCTATTCTCGAAGCATTTGGTAACGCGCAAACTCAGAGGAACAACAACTCCAGTCGGTTCGGAAAGTTCATTCGGATCAGCTTCTCGCCGGATGGTAGCATTGCAGGCGCGAACATCGACTGGTACCTGCTCGAGAAGAGTCGGGTGGTCGTCCGGAGTGAAGCCGAGCGTAGCTTCCATGTGTTCTACCAGCTCATGGAGGGCGGTGGGAGCCTGAAAGGTAATTGCGCTTTTTGTCTATTTCCTCGTACTATCTAACCGTCGTACAGAAACGCTGCTGCTCGATGGTGACGTTGAGGACTACGAGTACCTGAACAAGAGCCGGCGAGAAGTTGATGGTATCGACGACCGTGAGGAGTGGAACCTCTTGAAGGTAGGTGCCGTAAATCACGACAATCCTCAAACCCATGCTCACACACGGTCAGAACGCACTGGATACCGTAGGGTTCACTGCCGCCGAGCAGCTCGATCTCTTCCGCGTGGTGGCCGCCATCTTGCACATCGGTAACATCGTCATCACGTCCACACGATCTGACGACGCGGTCATGCCTGATCCTTCCCAAGCGGAGAGGGTTTGCCACTTGCTCGGCATCCCGCTCACGGAGTTCACAAAGGGCGTCCTCCGACCACGAGTATTGGCTGGGCGAGAATGGGTCACGCAGGCGCGCACACGGCAGCAAGCCCTTGACGAGCTCTCGGCGCTCTGCAAGACGCTATACGAGAAGTCCTTCGGTATGCTCGTCGACCGTGTCAACCGCGCACTTGACCGGCCCTCCTCTAAGTCGACCTTCATCGGCGTGCTCGATATCGCTGGTTTCGAGATCTTCGACATTAACGGGTACGAGCAGCTGCTCATCAACTACACGAACGAGAAGCTGCAGCAGTTCTTCAACCACCACATGTTCGTGCTCGAGCAGGAGGAGTACGCGCGCGAGGGCATCGAGTGGGACTACGTCAACTTCGGCCTCGACCTGCAGCCAACCATCGACCTCATCGAGACAAGCGGCGCGACGATCGGCGTGCTCAGCCTGCTCGACGAGGAGTGCATCATGCCCAAGGCGACGGATCTAACGTTCACGAACAAGCTGCACGCGCTCTGGGCGGGCGAGCCCCAAGCGGGCGACGACGCGCACCCGGGCACGTTCAAGTACGAGCCCGCGCGCTTCGAGCAGGGCTTCATCGTGCACCACTACGCGGGCCGCGTCGAGTACCGCACCGACGGCTGGCTCGAGAAGAACAAGGACCCGCTGAACGACAACCTCACGCGCGTGCTCGCGGGCTCGGGCGAGCGCTACATCGCGTCGCTCTTCGCGGAGTACAGCGACGCGCCGGGCCCGGGGACCGCGGGCGGGAACGCGCTGTACGCGATGACGATCGGGAAGAAGCGCGGGCCGAAGAAGGGCGCGTTCCGGACGGTCGCGCAGCGCCACAAGGAGCAGCTCGCGAGCCTGATGGCGCAGCTGCAGGCGACGCAGCCGCACTTTGTGCGCTGCATCGTGCCGAACACGCTCAAGAAGCCCGGGCGCGTCGACGTCCCGCTCGTGCTCGACCAGCTGCGGTGCAACGGTGTGCTCGAGGGCATCCGTATCGCGCGCCTTGGGTACCCGAATCGCCTGCCGTTTGTGGAGTTTAGGCAGAGGTACGAGGTGCTCACGCCGGGCATCATCCCGCCGGGGTATATGGACGGACGGAAGGCGTGCCTCCGGATGGTGGACGCGCTCGAGCTGGACAAGTCGATCTTCCGCATCGGCACGTCGAAGATCTTCTTCAAGGCGGGCGTGCTCGCGGAGCTCGAGGAGCGGAGGGACGCGCTGCTGTTCGATATCTTCTCGAAGCTGCAGGCGGTGGCGAGGATGTGGACGGCGCGCAGGCAGATGAAGAAGATCCTCAATCGGGCGGTGGCTATCCGGACTATCCAGCGGAATGCGCGGATATATGGCGAGCTGAGGGATTGGCCGTGGTGGAACCTCTATACGAAGGTCAGTGTCAGAATTGGTACTCTATATCCAGAGCGCTGACGAGATGTGCCGTGCAGGTTCGTCCGCTTCTGGCTGCCACCCGGAACGACGACGAACTGCGCAAGAAAGAGGCCGAGCTTCTCCTTGCCAAGGAGCGGGCAGAGCGCGACCTGAAGGAGCGCGAAGCCCTCGAGAGCCTCAAAATGCGCCTCGAGTCGGAGAAACGCAAGGTCGAAGACGACCTCGAGGCGGAGCGCGCGCTCGGCGTCGACAAGGATTCACTCCTCGAGCGGAGCAAGAAGCACGAGCTCGAGCTCGAGGAGGAGGTCGCGGCGCTGCAGGCGGACCTGGACACGCTCGACTCGCAGCTCGACCGCGCGCTGAAGCTGCAGCGCGAGAGCGAGGAGAAGCACCGCACGCTGCAGCAGGCGTTCGACCAGGCCGCGGAGCACCTCGTGCGCCTCGAGGGCGAGCAGCAGGAGTGGCGCGCGAGGGAGGAGGAGCTGGGCAAGCAGCTGGACGAGGCGCTCGAGGACCTGGATATCCTGGCGGCGGAGAAGGAGGTGCTGGAGAAGCAGGCGGAGGAGCTGAAGAATGTTGTTGCGCAGAGGGATGAGGACGTGGCGAGGGCGAAGGAGCGCATGGAGTCGACGATGTCGGATTTGGATACCAAGCTGGTGGTGGAACAGCGGAACAAGTGAGTCATCGAGCCCGCATTCGAGCTACTTTTGCTGACGTCTTCTAGGGATGCACTTCGCGAGAAGGCAGATGGACTAGAGAAGGATGTTCGCCAGCTCAAGGAGCAGCTCGCCGAGATGGCACGTACGGCGAACGAGTATACCAACATGATCAAGGCGAAGGAGCAGCAAGCTGACCGGCTCGCGACGGAAGTAGAGAAGTCGAAGGCTGAGCGCGAGAACCTCCTCAGGGAGATCGCGCAGCTCCAGGCCAACGTCGACACACTCCAAACGGGCTTGGATTCGGAGCGCAAGGACAAGGAGCGCAACGCGAGTTCGCAGATCAGGCTCCAGGCCGAGCTGGACGAGCTCCGCGTGCTGCTCGAGGCGAAGGTGACGGAGGAGACGCGCCGCAGCGAGGTCGCGAAGAGCAAGGAGGAGGAGCTCGCGGATCTCCGCTCGCAGGTCGCGAAGCTGTCGGCGGACCTGACGGAGACGCGGCGGGTGGCCGCCGAGGCGCAGAGTAAGCTGAAGGTCGAGCTGGAGACGCTCTCGCGGGAGCACAAGAACATCCAGCATAGCCATTCGTCGCTGTCAGACCGCGCGCAGTCGAGTCAGGCCCAGCTGAAGAAGACCGAGGCGGCGCTTTCGGAGGCGGAGAAGGCGAAACGATCTTTGGAGTCTGAGCTGCAGTCTGTACGCTCTCGTGCTATCGACACGGACAACCAGCTTGCGGAAGTGCAGAAGGCGAAGGAGGTGCGCTGATCATTCTGTCTGAAGAATTCATCATGCTGACCTCAGTTCAGAGCTTGGAGCGTCAGCTCAACAGCACTCAGTCGCGTTATGCGGACTTCGAGGACGCGGTTCTTCAGCTCGAGCGCGACAAGGCGGCACTTGACCGGCAGGTCGAGACGCTCAAGAAGCAGCTCGAGGTTGAGACTAACAAGCGCAGCAAGCTCGAGGAGACCGCGCACAAGCACAAGGCGGAGGCGCACCGGCTCAAGGACATCAACGTCCGGTTCGAGCGTGACCTTAACAAGGTCCTCACCGACCTGAAGGCCCGTGAGTGGGAGGTCAAGCAGCTCGAGGCCAAGCAGGACAAGACCATCGTCGAGCATGTGCACGTTCTCGAGGAAGCGAAGCGTGTCACCGATCGCCAGCTCGCCGAGGCGCAGGTTGAGCTCCAGAAGCAGGCGGCGTACATCCGCTCTCTCGAGAAGGCAAAGACGCGGCTGACTACGGAGGCCGAGGACCTTGCGCGCGAGAAGGAGAACGAAGAGGTCGCGCTGCGGGCGAAGGAGAAGAAGGCTCGCGAACAGGAGGCGAAAGCGACGCAAGCTCTGGTCAACTTCGAGAACGAGCGCCGTATGCGCGAGGCCGCAGAGGTACATGTTCGCAGGCTGCAGAACGAGCTGAAGGACTCGCAGGCGCAGGCTGTCGAGGCGGAGCAACGCATGATCAGCATCCAGAAGGCGAAGGATAACCTCGAGATCGAGCTGACGAGGCTCGCAGACGAGACGGAGGGGCCGGCGTCGTTCGCCAAGCTGCAGCGGCAGTACGAGTCCAAGATCAGCCAGCTCGAGCAGCAGCTCGAGGAGTCGGACCTGTCCAAGTCTGCGGCCGCGCGCATCAAGGAGCACGTCGACCGGCAGCACGCCGAGATCCGCAGGCTGATCATGAGCAGCGGGCCCAAGGACGACTCGTTCCGGAACCGTCTCCTGCGCGAGCTCCAGCTCGCCGACGAGGAGATGGAGCGCGAGCTGTCCCACCGCGCGCAGACTCGCCACCTCACCGGGCATCGGACTGGGGAGCAGACACTGGCGAACGTCACGCCTACCAAGCCTCGGAACGGCACCGTTCGTTTCAAGGACACCACGACGGAGATTCCACGCACGCCCGAACGGCATGCTCAAGTGGACAAGCTTCGCCAGCAAGTCCAGGCGCTCGAGCTCCAGATGGCTGCGTCGCAACGTATCCGCCAGTACCTCGAGGCGTCGTTGCGCGAGGTTACCGAGGAACTCCAGAACAGCGATGGCTCCAAGCAGTCGATCGAGGCTTGTCGCGTGCGGCTTGCAAAGGAGAACGCGAAGCTTGCGGAGCTGTTGGATGAGGAGGCGCAGGCGCGCAGTGCAGCCCATGCGGCTCAGCTCGACGGTGTCCAGGCTATGTGGGATCGGTTCCAGACCACTATCGCGCAGGAGCGGGAGGCCTACACCCGTCTGGAAGAGTCGCGGAAGGCTTTGGTGGGTCACTTGTAATGACTGGTCCATCCGTTGGGCTAATTTTCTCGTTGCAGGTCGTGCAACAGCGTGCGGCCCAGATCGAGGTGGAGGATCAGCGCCGTCAAGTCCAGGAGCTGAGCGCCGCGAAGAAGCAGCTACAATCCGAAGTCGTCACCCTCAAGGAGCGCCTGGATGCCGAGATCCTCTCCAAGAACGACGAGATTGGTGAACCCTAGGCGCTATGTCACGTTCAGGTCTCTGTTCTGACTGCTACCATACAGCTATCAAGCGAAGCTTGCAGTCGCGTCTGCAGGAGCTGGAGATCACTTCCTCTGCTACCTCTACCATCCATTCCGGTATGATGTTTCTTGTCTAATGTGTCCGTCGACCGCGTTCTCACATAGGATTTAGAGTTGCAAGAAGCCATCGAGGCCTACAAGACGAAGACAGACGAGTACCTCAAGCGCTACGAGGAGGCAGAGATCAATCGGGCGAAAGCGGCTCGCGCCGAGGCGTTCGGTGGGTACACCGAAGTGAGGCAGTGGAACGCTGGCTAATAGTTCCATGTTAGCTCGTCGTGCCCTGGCAGATGCGGAGAAGGCTCAGGCCGAGATCGCCGCCGACCGTCAAGCCATTGAGCAGAAGTTGCAGACCGCCGAAGGGCGCGTCAAAGAACTTGAGCGTAAGCTGGAAGAGGAAGGTCGCGAGTCGTCAGACCTCGAACTCCTCCGCTCGCGCCTCGCTGAAGAGATGGAGGACGAGCGGAAGCAGCATCAGCAGGACCTTGCTGAGCGCGACTTCCTTGCTGATCAGACGCGCAAGAAGTACCAAGGTATGCTCTTGAACCTGATCGTTGTGACATGATTTGACATGGGCATGAAGCCGAGCTTGCTCAACTCAGCGAAGGTCAGTAACTCGACAACTTGTCGTGAGCATAGCACTGACGCGCATCATGCAGAGCTGCAATCTCAGCGCGATACCATGAGCCGCCTTCGTGAGGAGAGCAGGAAGCTCCGTTCAGAGTACGACGAACTCCAGCTTCGCTACGACGACGAGGTCTACAATGGCGGGTCTTGGAAGAAGGACAAGGAGCGTCTCGAGACCAAGATCCAAGACCTCACCAAGGCGTATGACGCGTCTGTTGCTGCGCAAGCGGAGCAGCAGTCCCAGATCGTCTCGCTCCACTCGCAAGTCCGCGAGCTCCGGAGCGTCCTCAACGATGCGGAGACGGACCGCACGCTCTTGCAGAAGGCTCGTCGCGCTCTGCAAGCAGAGCTGGAGGCCATCAAGCTGGACCATGCAGACACGAACCGCATGTCCTCCGACACAGAGCTTCAGCGTCTACGGCTCGAGAAGCAGGACCTCGAGCGCTCGCTCGAGGAGCAAGGCGACCGTGTTGCCATGACCTTCGAGCGGATGAAGAAGGCCGAAGGGTACGCGAACGAGTGCCAGGTCGAGCTGGGCAAGATCCGTGTCGAGAACTCCGAGCTCGACAAGATGAACGTAAGTTCGACGTGCCTCGAATTATACGTTGTGGCGTCAAGGGCTGATTAATCACGTATTCCAGGCGAACCTTGAGAAGCAAGTCAAGGACTTGAACTTGCGCATCGTTGATCTCGAGACCAAGTCGCTCAACCCCGGGCCTCGCCCTCCCACGACCTCGAGGCGGCTTGAGTCCCGCATTGAGGAGCTCACAAGCCAGCTTACGCAGACGAGTAAGGAGAGTTCGCGTATGCACGTGTCCACGGACAAGGCCCTCGTCGAGGCAGAGCGGCAGCGCTCACGCTTGGAGGAAGAGGTGAAGAACTACGAGTCGAAGATTGTCAACATGCGTCAAACCATGGACCAACTTGTGCGTACACTTGGCTGTTTGTGCTCATACCGCTTCTGACGCTAGCCACAGCAAACCTCGGAGAACAACCTCCAACTCGCGAAGCGTCGGGCCGAGCGTGAGGCAGCGGACTTCAAGCAGAAGGCGCTCGCGCTCGAGCGCGAGCTTGAACGGCTGCGGGCTCGCCTGGAGCGTCCGTCGAGCGCACTGCTCGGATCGCCAGTGAGCTCACCGAGGAAACAGTGACGATGCTATGATACCCACATCCACGACGACTATCTTACTGCTTACGACTCTTGATGACAACGTCTCCTGCTCTCTCTCGCATGTTGCACTATTAGGCCTCTCATCTGTATCTTACACTGGACATTCAATCTTTTCTTCATCGTCAATCGGCCTGCCCTCTGTACCCGTTACGATTCTGCTCTTACTGATCTCATCTCGTGCGTTCAGACCGCTTGCTGACCGACAGCTCAGCCACATGCACCTTGACGTACTCAACGATGCTGAAACGAGAGGGTGAGTCCGTGCACGCTTTTATCACCGTCGTCTTTGCTAACTATGCCCTGCACTTCAATCACTATGTTACCCTCTTGCCCATGCTATCCAGCTCCTTCCGCAGGCTTGGTGACTCGAAGAGTTCCGCGTCCTATCACCCAACTTCAATAACCTGGGCTCGCCATGTTCTACAAGCCATTTAATCCGCCGTGTGAGAACACCCACGCTCGGCCCAATGACAACAGGCCTTGGAAGTTCTGCCAAACCTTACGTTGCTTTCTGCAATGCGCAGTAGGTTGGAGGCGGTCATAAGACGTCAGAAAGCCGGTCATAGCGGAGGTGCGACCACAACATTGCTTCTACCCGGTGCTAGCGCGATCGACACCCATACAGCGCACCTTTCCTGAAAGCTGAATGATGACTAACACTGCTGGGGTGCCGCAATTGCCGTCAGGCATGCTGCCGACAGTGCTCGACCTGACACTTGCCGTGGATGGGCTTGGGAGTTTGTGGGCAATTGAAGCACCTTTGAGGTCTTGTCGGTGTATGGATCGTTGTAGTAGAGTCACGAAGGTTAACACACTCGCAAATCATCTCGGGCTCCGCAAGCTCCAGGCTACCGCTCTAGGATGACGATGAATCCCAACCGGTCAACACTCGATATTGACCCAGCTTCGCCGTGCTCACAGCTCGAGAGGGGGCTTGTTTTCTCGGCTAAGGCAGGTACATACGTCTCCTGTACGCAGCTCGTCGACTAACCGTTTCCTTCCATTGCGAGTGTCAGTGGCCATGGCGCACACCCTCGAACTCTACCCTCTCCCGCTGTCACCAGCTTCATTCCGACCGCGACCCGCACCCGTCTCAATACACTACCCATGTCTTCGACTCCGGTACTCTCTCACTCCGTACCTGTCGTGACCACTACACCCTGAAACCGGCGACGAAGGACCCCCGGTCCCAGTGCTTTTGCATGGTGTTCGTGAACGGCTGGTAGGTCGCGCAGTCTCTACGCTACGACCAATACACGTATAAAAGGCAGCCCAGGGATGGCAAGAAAATCAGGCTCCTGCTCCCCGATACATCGCCCTCCAAGTGCATCTCCAGTCTAAACCTAGCCTCCTACAATGCAAAGCTTCGTCACTACCTCTGCTGTCGGCGGCCTTGACGGCCACATCTTCCAGGACGTGTACATCCGTGTTGCCGACGGTGAGCTCGGCGTGATCAGTTCGTTTTCAATGCGTGTAGGCGACTGAAGCATTCTATCTGTAGGCAACATCGTCATCGACGACTACAGTGCGTTCACTTCACGGCATACTTGTCCGTGACATCCTGACATCGCACATTGTATTGCAGAGAAGGATCAGCTCGACCTGGACCACCCCATCCAGAAGATCGCCGTCTCTCATGGCTGGATTGTGAGTATCTTCCAGTCTATGTTCCCTACCAATAACATCTAAGCCGTCTGATTTACCCCCCTTACCGTTCAGGTCGACGGCATCGCCATCACCTACCAGCTCGCCAACGGCGGGTCCGCCACCCTTGACCACGGCAGCCAGTTCTCTAAGCCCTCTGAGATCACCTTCGCGGGTTTGTCTGAATTTTCGTGCGTCGCAGGCGAGAGCACTGTACTAACCGTACGTTATGCCAACAGCCACCGAGATCCTCGTTGGCGTCTTCGGGCGCGCCGGGCAGCAGAGCTACTACAAGCGCGACATGGTGAACAACATCGGCTTCGTCATCTTCGACACCGCCAAGGAGACCGTCCGCACCGTCGGGGTACGTAGAAGTTCGCTTGCGTCGTCCGCGCAGTGCGCTGAAGATTGTAATTCTAGCCGTTCGGCAACAGCAACGGCTCGAACGAGGGCAAACCGTTTTATTGCTCCGACGTGCTCTCGTTCGGAGGATTTGCTGAGAACACGGACCACTGTGCGTACAGATGTGCCACCATCGCAGGAGCCGGCAGCTGACCTCTCGTCTTGCGCAGTGGGCCTCTCCGGCCTGTTCTTCTACAAGGACGTCGGCAAACGCTAAGTGGACCTGCTGCGCGAAGCCCACAAGGCCGTCGTTGCGCTCCCTAACCCGAAGAAATTTCTTGTGATGCTTCCGAGTGATTGAGCTGTCGTATGTCTGCTAGTGTTCGATAGGAACGTGTCTCATGCCTGTAAACTTGAGATGTAAATTGAAAGTAGCGTTATTTTCCGTGATGATCTACAAGTTTGAGGCCGATGGAACCCAGGTACCGTCCGCCGACCGGGGGAAATAGTGTACACAGCAGCTTCATACTTACACTTCGCTTCCTGGATGCTACGAACAACATTAAACCGGTAAGTCACGAAAATTTGGGCGGAACGTGATACGGCTAGGAGGTACTTGCGAACTGGGTGGCCAGCCAGCGTTGAACAAGAATAGCATGCATTATGTACGTCGGTACACGACTACTTTTCCTCCAGATAGGTTGTAGCTCAGTCGCCCTCGCCGATAGCTTACATGGTCAAGCAATGGGGATGCCTGCGTACTCATCGTACCCAAGGGCGAGGTTGAGGTTCTGCAGGCACTGCGTCGCAGCACCCTTTAGCAGGTTGTCCAGTCCGCCCTGTAGATCCATTAATATCAGCGGCCTGGAGTTTCGCAAAAAGGATACTAGACTTACAACGACGACCGCGCGGTCACCCTCGCTGTGTACCTGGAAGCCGCCCACGGTCCAGCCGTGCTGGTTCTCGACGTCGGGCAGCGTCGGCACCTCGCTCTTGATCCGCACGAGCTTCTCGCCCGCATACTGCGCCTCATACAGCGCGCGCACGTCGCGCGCGGCGAGCTTCCCGCCGAGCGGCATCGACAGCACGCTCAGGATCCCGCTGAACCACGGCGCGACGCTCGGCACGAACGCGACCTTGAGCCCGGCCGTGCCCGCGAGGCGCGCGAGGTGGCGGCCCGCCTCGCGCTCGTGGATGTGGTCCGTGAGCGCGTACGGGCGGATGCCGCCGTGCAGGCTCTCGGGCGTGACCTTCGGCACCGTCGTCGGGCGGCCGTCGGGGTCCGTCGGGCCCGTGACGGTGCCGGCGCCGCTGTAGCCGGAGACGCCGAAGACGGTCGGGAGCGCGCCCGGCTGGAGGTGTGGGAGGAGGGGCGCGATGAGCAGCTGGGCGGAGGTCGCGTAGCAGCCGGGGTTCGAGATGCGTTTGGAGGCGCGGAGGGCGTCGCGCCCGTAGAGTTCTAGAGGTATATTGTACAGATATTTAATACAGGGGCGGGAGCGACAGGTTCAGTGCGAAGAGGCCTCACCCGGAAGTCCGTACGTCCACCCGTCCTCGAAGCGGTAGTCGGCACTGAGGTCGACGACGACGCTGCCCTTCCCGCCTTTGCGCTCCGCCGCGCCGCGGTCAACGGCGTCGACGAAGGGCTTGCAGACGCCGTTCGGGAGCGCCATCACCCACGCGTCGACCTCGCCGTCCTTCTCCATGCGCTCGACGTCCGCGACGGAGAGGTCGCTGAAGCTCACGGGCGCTTTCGCGTACGTCGTGAGCGGGTAGCCGGCGAGCTGCCGCGAGGAGACGTGCGTGAGGTTCAGGTACGGGTGCTCGGAGAGGAGCGTGGTGAGCGTCTGGCCCGTGAAGCCGCGCGCGCCGATCAGCGCGAGCCGCTTCTGCTCGGTGGAGGGCGCGGCGGTCGCGTAGCCGCGCGAGGAGCCGGGGACGCGCCGGCGGGCCATGGTGGAGTACGCGCGCACGCCCGAGGGCGCGGCGGGCTTGTGGGGCGGGGCGGAGGGCCCGACGGGGAGGTAGCTGCGCGGGATGCGGCCCTTCTCCTCGATGGACTTGACGATCTTCTCGACCTCGTTCACGTCCTGGACGCCGTACCAGAAGAGGCTCTTGCCCGCGCGCGTGAAGGAGCCGTCGGCGCGCTCAAAGTGCCACGCGCGGTTCTCGTCGTCCGCGCGCGCGGTCCAGAAGAGGCGGCGGTGGTCCTTCTTGATCGCGTTGAAGACGTTGTCGACGATGCCGTTCATGACGCCGTTGCGCGAGGCGAGCAGCTTCGTGAGGATCGGGACTTCGCCCTCGGGGTGCGAGACGATCGCGACGACGTCGAGCGGCTCGTCGCCGTAGATCGTGTACGGCGTGTCCTTGAGCCCGTTCAGGACGCCGGTGACGCTCTCCTCGCCGGAGAGGACGTCCGGGTCGCGGTCGTGGATGACCTGGCGGAGGCGGTCCGCGCCGACCGAGTCGATCGTCTTGTGCCGGAAGAGCTTGTAGCCGCGGCGGATGAGCGTGCCGGCGCCGCTGTCGGTGAACAGCTCCCGCTGGAGGGAATCGACCGAGATTACGGCGACGGAGGAGGTGCGCGGGAGGTGGTCGAGGAGCTCCTTGAACTCGCGGAGCTTGAGCTTGGTGCCGTACTTGACCCACGACTGCTTCAGGAGGTCGTCGTATTCCTACGGAAGCAGAGTGAGCGGATTTCGCGACAGGAGGTTGAGTGAATTCCAACCTGGTCAAGGTTGATAACATCGAGCTTCTCGCCGGTGATACCGTGGAAGAGACCACCCTTGTCGTTGAGGAAGACGATCTTCAGGGGCTCGAGCTCCTTCGCGAGCTCCCCGGCGGCGATGTCCGCGTTCACGTTCAGGATTTGGCCGGCGTCTGACTCGGCCAAGCTGGTGAGAATGGGGAGAGCGCCAGCGCGGATGGCGGCTTCGATGGGACGCTTGTCGACCTTGGTGATCTTGCCGACGAGGCCGTACTTGTCCTTGTCGAGGTAGTCGGCGGTGAAGACGCCAGAGGTGATAGGGCGCGCGCGCGTGCCGAGCTTCTCGAGGGCGGCGACGAGCTTGAGGTTCTCGTCGAGGAAGACGCGACGGGCGATTTGGAGCGTCTTAGCATCTGCGCGGGAATGGGTTGAGTCCCGTAAAGAACGAAACACGTGCTGTAAGACGTACCGGTGACGCGAATGCCGTCAATGTAGTCGGGAATAACACCTGCACTCTCGATAATATGGTTCAGCTGGGGACCGCCGCCGTGGAGGATGATGGGGTAGAGGCCGACGCGGTAAAGGAAGGAGAGGTTGGTCGCTAGCTCCTCGACCTGGTCGAGCACCGCGCCGCCGACTTTGATGACGGCGAATTTTGCGGGGTGAGAGCTGTCGGAGGAGGAAGAGAAGATACGGAGGTAGCGTTCGACCTCGCGCTTGGTGCCGATAGAATAGAGCAGGCGCGTGATGGTATCCTAGGGCGCGCACGTTTCGTCAGGTTTTGTACGTGTAGTCGGGGCTGTATCAACATACTCTGTCGCTCTGAGCAGAAGCGGAAGAGAGGGCGCGAACTGCGACCACGTTCGAGCGGTGGGCGGCCGCGCGGGTGCCCGAGACGGCCGAGGCGCGCAGCGCACTGCGGAGAGGGAGTTTTGGGACTCTGCTGATGGCGTACATCGCGGCCGACGGCGAGGACGACGACCTGGCGAGCGACGGGGAGGAGGAGGAGGAGGTGGGGAGGAGGAGAGACTGACTCCTGCGCTTGGCGCTCGCGAACCTCGTACACGGGCGCCTAGATCAGATACTTGGCTCACTCATCCATCCGTTTACCCGCCACCCCACCTCTCCCTTTCACTCATACCCACCACGACGGCCAGGATACTTCACGAAACAGAGATGACGACGGCGGACTCGCAGAACATTGAGCAGGCCACGGCAAACCTGGCGTACGGCGTTCCACTCAGAATGGGTCGCGTGCGCATACTGATCTGTTTACCCCAGCAGTGCCCAGCCCGACGACAAGACGCGTCGGTACGATCGCCAGCTACGGTGCGCGCACTCTCTCTCATATCCCCGTGTGTGCGAGCTAAAGAGGCACAGAATTTGGGCCGCGTCGGGACAGGCCGCGCTCGAGTCCTCGCGCATCCTTGTCGTTTCCTCTTCAGCCACATCCACCTCCATCCTCAAGAACCTTGTCCTCCCCGGCATTGGCCACTTCTCTATCCTCGATGCTGCTATCACCACACCCGCAGATGCGGGGAACAACTTCTTCCTCAACGCGCGCGAGAGCATAGGGAAGCCCCGCGCGCAGGAGGCCGTGCCCCTCCTCCGCGAACTGAACGAGAGCGTCCAGGGTGAACCTGTGCTCAAGGACGTCAAAGACCTCCTTGCGACGGAGCAGGGAAAGGACTGGCTTACTGGCTTCTCGATCATCATTGCACACAACTTGGACAAACCCACCCTCGAGGAGCTCTCTGCGCTGCTCTGGTCTAACCCAGAAGGCCCACCGCTCGTGACTGTTCGTTCCGCAGGCTTCCTGGCCGAGTTCCACATACAGTATCACGAACATTGCGGTAGGTCCCAGAGATGCGTGTACGTGATTACCGGTGGCTCACGCGTAGGTAGTGTCACAATCCCACTCGGAGAATGCGCCTTCATTGCGCATCACCCGGCCTTTCCCCGCTCTACTCGAATGGGCACGCAGTCTCGACTTGCAGAACCTGGACCCCACAGAACATGGGCACATCCCCTTTGTCGTCATCCTTGTACGACAGGTCGATGAGTGGCGGAAGAGCGTAAGCATTCACGTAAAAGGTGGGGAATCATACACGCGAGCTGACGGCACGCGGTAGCACGATGGTAACCTGCCGAAGACGATGGCAGAGAAGAAGGAATTCAAGAAGGGCATCCTCGCGCTCAAGGTCAAGCAGGACGAGGAGAACTTCGACGAGGCCGAGGCGCAAGCGTGGCGCGTCTGGTCCGAGCCCGCCGTTCGTCCTGTCAATGTACCATGCCGGGCCCGCAGAGACTGACATAGCCTTAGATCCCCTCTGACGTCCAGGCGCTGTTTTCCCTGTCCCCGCTGCCGTCGTCCAGCGCGGCGCACCAGCGGCACGCGACGTTCCATTCGCTACTGGACGCGCTCGCGGACTTCACGAAGGACGCGTCGGGCCCGGGCACGCTCCCGCTCAGCGCGACGCTCCCCGACATGAAGTCCGACACGGAGAGCTACGTCCGCTTGCAGAACCTTTACCGCCAGCACGCGGAGGTCGAGAAGGTTTGTCTAGGGCTCCCTGTTTGTGGGAATGGAGCTAACGAGAGGGCTGGGTACAGGACAAGTTCAAGGCGTTGTTCAAGGAGAAGCACCCTGAGGCTGCGGCGGGCGCGAACCCCGAGGAGGTGGATACGTTCGTGAAGAACTCGCACCATCTGAGAGTGTTGCGCGGGAAGCGGTGGGGCGCGTTTGACGGGGACCGGGAGGCTATCGGTATGTTGCGCTTGATTGAGCACGAAGCGGTTCCCTGACACTAGCGTGATACAGCGAACTCGATCGCGGCGGCACCACGCGAGACGTCGACGCACCTTGCCTTGTCTGCGTTGACCAACTTGCTGGCGAAGGGCTCTGGTGAGTCTAGTCTGCTCACGCTGAATCCCCGATGCTGATACACCCTGTATAGAACCCTCGAAAATCACAGAAGACGCGCTCAAGGGCGAGGTCATCGCCCTCGCAGGCAGCGGCGTCGAGCTCCCCGAGGAGCTCGACGCGGCTATTGGCGAAATGTACGCGTTCTGTCACCCTCTCTCTCATCTTCGCGACTTTGCATGCTCACGCGCACTGCTGCAGCGCCCGCGCGCCGACGGCGGACCTCCCGAACATGGCGGCGTTCCTGGGCGGGCTCGTCGCGCAAGAGGCGATCAAGATGATCACGGAGCAGTACGTGCCGCTGAACGGGTACTGCGTCGTCGACCTCGTCGATTCGTGGACGGGCGTCGTCGGGTGAGCGCGCACCATGGCGAGGATTCGAGGGGATGCAAGATGATGATGCAAGCGGTGAAGTCGGTAGAGCCTGAGGAAATGTAATATAGAGTCTGGTTGCTTTGTCAATTGCTTTGCGCGCATCTGATGCAATGCACTGTGTTCACGGAATGTCATTGGGATTGCAAGAGTGGGGAGACTGCTGTGATGGGACGGGATGAGTGGGGAGGGTCTATGTCCGTGCAGGGAGAGTACGTGTACACCGAATCCTACTAGGCGATTACTACCACTATCGTATTGGAGGACCTTCATGACCGATTGGGCACCGGCTCCAGTTGGGCCTGGGGTTGAGGCTGAGACTGCGGCGGGGAAGAGGTGCGCGCCATGCCGCCTGCGCCCGCGCCTTCGCCTGGGGTCGGGGGGCTGCCGAGGCCGATCTTGTTGAGCGCGGCCTGGAGGGCGTCGAAGAAGGCCTGGTGCGGCGCAGGGTGGATCGAGTCGATGGCGTGCAGGTGGATGAGGCCCGTCACGGGCGAGAACGTGTACGTCGAGTTCCTGCGTATTCAGCAATCCGGGTGAACGGGATGAACGGGGGCAGAACAGGGAGGGGGACGTACACCTCCCAGCCGGCCTCGGCCTTGCTGACACGGTTCGTGCCGCGGACGGAGAGGCCGACGAAGAGGCTCTTCTCGCGGATGCTGCGCGTCTGCGTCTGCGTGCCGGGCGCGTCGGCGGGGGCGCTGAGGCCGGAGGTGGAGGAGGAGCGCGGGCCGTGCACCCGGACGCGCTGGAGCTCGACGCGGAGGTCGGTGTAGAGCGCGTTGAGGGTGTGCCGGAGGAGCACGGAGGAGGTCAGGTAGAGCGAGATGCCTGTGCGACGCGTGAGTTGCGAGTGTTTGGGGATGTAGGAGGGGGAGAGGAAAGGCGTGGGCGGGTTACGGACCTTCGACCTGGAGGGTACGCGGGAAGGGAGGCGGAAAGGGCGTGGGTGGACGGTACACTAGGCGAATGTTAGGGCTGTAGATGGAGGTGTCGTCGTCGTGTTTGGAGCGGGAGTTTGTGTTTGAGGTGTCGACGGAGGAGATGAGGCCTGTGGAGAAGAAGGTGGGGAGGGTCTGTTGGAGGATGTAGATGCCGCGTCCTGGATGTTCAGGTGAGGTTCGAACAGTACAGACAAGACAACGGAATGGGAGCATATAAGATACGAAGCATCGTATTGGAATGTAAGTAGAGTAGGATACATGGTTCGAGAGGCAGGTGCTGGGGTAGCATCAGCCTCTCCAGCCTGAAGGAACGCGCGACGGAAAGAAGCTCACCTGTCCGAATTTCCCACTCCTGGTCCGAAAGTTCTCCATGATGGTCCTTCCTCGGGTTCGGGGGCCCTGGTTCTGTTCCACCAGACGAGTTAAGCAGCGAGGAAGAAGAGCTAGCCGAGGCTGGGGGAAGCAGAGCCGGTCCGGGGTCGAGCGCGTTCGAATGCGGAGTAGGTTCGTGCGGGGCGGCCGCAGACAACGCCCGACATTTCAACCGGAAAAGAGAGTGCCTGAGAGGTTGTTGAGCACGACAAGTGCGCGACGTCGCGCCAAGGGCGGAGCGGAGGGAGGAGGAGGCCATGGCGTGCAGGACGGAGCGCGGTGTCGCGCTCAAGAGCAAGAGCGCACGGGCGCTTGTTGTCCATCACACTCTCTGCCCGACCGCGATGCACTTCTCAAAGACTTACGCTCAGCTCCTCCTCACCCTCCCGCCAGAACTGCGCGAGAGCGCGATCCAGTACAGACAGCTCAAGAAGATCATCAACCAGATCGTCGCAGAGCTTACATCCCTCGGTGCGTCTGGTCGTGTGCCCCTCCCTGCCCCGGCGGCTGAATAGACTTTGTCCAGGCCTCTCTCCAGACATCCTCCACGGCGTCGTACAACCCCCATCCACATCCACCGACAAGGGTAAACAACGAGAGGGTAGCCCACCTCCCGAGCCATCTATCGGTCCGCGCGTCATCTATGAACTCGCGAACGTCGCCGACCATGTCGAGCCCCGCCTCCGCCTCCGTCTCGAGTCGGATGAACCCCCTCCATCCGATGAAGCAGGCCCATCCACCGCACCGCCAAAGACCGAGTCCACCCTCAGCCTTCCAATACCCGAGGAAATCATCCGTAGTGCATTGAGCTCGTCGTTGAACCCCGGGCAATCGGATGCAGATTCCCAGGACGCTTCCGAAGGCGAGCTTTCCTTGAGCACAGCTACAACCAGGTGAGCACCTCTCGCCTCTTTTCTCCACACTGGTCCCAAACCTCCCCATGCAGCGCCCTCCCCGCCGAGCTGATCATACCCCTTGTTTCCGATACCACCTTTTTCCGCACCCTCACCGAAGCCCTCAACTCCCTCGCTGCCTACCTTGTCACGAAGCGAGCAGAGTTCGAGTCATCACTCCGCTCGCTCTCCCAGGACATATCCTCCGCCTCACGCCCACAGTCCCATTCCTCAGCTTTTCATCCACATTCCCGATATTCCTCCGACCCTGCGAATATCTCCGTCTCCTCTCACTCCCTTGCTCTCAACTCGCGCTCGGACTTGGACACATGGCGGCAGATATTCCAACTGTACATGGAAGCGGACATTTTCCAAGGGCACCAGGAGCGGTTTCGCGGAGAGAGGGAGGTTGAGGACGCGGAGGCGCGGCTGCGGACGTTTTTGGCGGACTTGAACGAGCGAATATCGAAGGGCGCGCTCAAGCTCCGCATGAAACAGAGTCGCGTTGCTCTGAAGACGTTCATGGAGCTCAACACCTTCATCCTGGACCTGCGAAAGGTACGCTCGCCCCTTGTCCCACACGCCAACACCCCTGCTGACTCGCCAGGTTAGTTCCAGCATGTCACCTCGGAAGCGACGCGCAAGATCCTGAAGAAGCACGCGAAGCGCACCGCGCTGCCGCTCGCGCCCGACCTCACCTCGCCCTTCGTCGTGCGCCCCGAGGCCGAGGGCGGCGCGCTCGTGCTCTCGCGCGCGCACCCCGCGCGCACGAGCGAGACGCTCACGCTCTCGCTCCTCCTCGTGCAGGCGCTCACGGAGACGCTGCTCCCGATCATCCCGCACATCGACGACTATTCGTGTGTGATCTGCACGGGGCTTGCGTTCAAGCCGATTAGGCTGCATTGTAGCCATCTGTTCTGTGTTAGGTGAGTGGGGATGGGGATGGGGAGATGGCTATGGGGATGTGAGGGCTGACGGTGTTTGGTCGATGTAGGTGTTTGGTCAAGTTGCAGAAGCGGGGGGAGGAGCATTGTCCGATATGCCGCGCACCTACCGTGCTATCCGCCGATCGATGTGAGTTTCCGTGTTTCTCAGATTCAGCCTGCCGTTCTTGATAACTGACCGGGGCATGCGAACAGCAAACGTGGACTGGGCGTTGCTCAACTTCATGAAGGACTGGTTCCCGCTCGAGGCGAAGAAGAAGCTGCAGCAGAACGAGCGCGAGGCCGCCGAGGAGGAGATGCAGGAGCTCGGGCTCGACGTCAGGGGCTGTATAATGATGTAACAGTGAGGGCTGTGGCGCTACTAGGCTTGTGCGTGTCGCTGTTGTTGTATACCTTGGGTACATTATGGATACTCCTACCACCGCTAATGCTAGTAATCTTGCTTCTTTGGTACGCAATACGGTTTGTAGCAATAGACGGCTTCCGGGGATGTGTGCGATTGAACTTCGAGAAGGGGGGGGGAGGAAATGAAGTTATATACTATACATAGGCCGGCATGGTAAATGTCATAACCGATATCTAATTCCACGGATTCTGTGCTCACCTACTGTGTTATACTTGCAGAAGTGGTGTCCTTGATGTTAAGCAATTCGAATGACAGGAGTTCTAAACTTGTTCTTGTCTGCCACCCAATAGCTGTGGGCATGGCAAAAGTGACGCAAGCGCCGACGCACTGCTGCAGAGTGCCGCAGCGGGCAAGATAGAGTTTTTCTGCGGGAAACATGTCAAAAACATGGCGTGAATTGAAAGGCAATTGCCATCCATGTTTTCGGGGGGGATAGTCTGGAATCATACCGAAAACAGCAGTAATGTTCTCGAGGTGTGGTGTGTCATGTTTTCATTGCGAGCATGCTGGGATGATTTCAAATAGTCACACAATGTTTCTGCTGAAGGATATGCCGGGACTTCACAAAGAACACGTGGAATGCTCTTAGAGTGTAACTGTTTTGACCGTGCAGATCGGGGGACTGAGTTGGGGCCAGACTTCAGGGGTTGGAGCTCAGAGGTCGGAGGTTGGGGATTAGTAGTCGGAGTCGGAGTCAGGTCGGGCCTGGACCCGGGAGGAACGCACAAGGGTAAGGACTTGTTACGCCCCGTGCGACCTCCGACACCTGCGGACTCAACTCCGCTTTGGTCCGCTTTTGCTCCGCTTTTACTCCGCTTTTGGTCCGCTAAGTCCGCTCTTATCGGACTTAACTCCGCTTACTCCGCACTTATCAGACTTAACTCCGCTTGTCCGACGTTTCAGACTTACTTACTCCGCTTTTCCGCTTCTATTCCGATTAGAACAATAGTCTTATTGTCTTCCCCGAGTTCCGACCTTATTCCGCTTTTACCTTCCTTATTAGTCCGCTCTTATTGTTGTGGTATAACAATTGGCTCGTAGTCTATATATACGTAGCTGGTATGTTGTAGCTACTCAGTTCGGATATCTCGTTACCCATCTCGTTTACCCCTACATCTGTACACTCCTTCTACTTCTCTCCGAATCTACTTCTTCCGCTTCCTCTGCTCGTCGTCCGGTAGCTCCGACCTTCCTAGTCCGGTAAGTCCAACATTCCGGTGTCGGACCTCCGGACATCGGACCTGTCCACCTCCGAAATCTGAGGACAAGTGGCAAGGGTCTCTGGTGTTGCTAATAGCTTCGCTGAAGTCCTCCCTTGTGTGGGCCTCCGTTCGGACCTCTGCTCTGCTACGTCCGACAAGTCCGACCTCCGAAGCCCAGGTCCGCTTTCCCGCGCCTTCGGAGTTCGGAGCTCCGCTTTCCCGCGCTTCGGAGCTGTCAACTCCGACCGGTTCCGGACTTAAAGCCCGCACGGCCCTAACAGGACTTCGGCAAGGCTATTAGCAACACCTTGAGTCTAAGTTGTGAAGTTGTGTCCTTGACTTCAGACAAGGGTACAGGCGGGGTTTGGAGGTCAGAGGCGGACGAGCGGAGGAGGTCAGAGGCGGACGAGCGGAGGAGGTCAGACAAGAGTGAAGGAATGCGGAGGAGTAGATTGAGCACAGATATGGTGCGTTACAACATAATATACAAACTGTGGAATAGTCTACATCCAGGCAAGTATTTATGGAAGTAATCTATTTGTTCTGATGAGACAATAGAAAACATTGTAAAAGGGAGTCCGAAAGAGGAAAGTTCGAATACAATAAGCTATTGCCTTTGTCCCTCTGAGTCAATACTGTTGGTAATGAGCGGAGTAAGCAAGCAGAGTAAGTAGGTCATACATAAGCAGACATGACACACATCGCGGACATGGCGGATATATAGCAGACATAAATGGATGTACAGTGGACATGGGCAAACATGGCGGACCTGAGGTCTGAACCTTCAGAAGTGGCATACGGGATGTAACAGCAACTTGTATCAATATGGGATAAATCTGGTGCAAACACATCACATATTTTCCCTGGGCCATGTTTTTGCATGGTTCCCAGGCCTAATATGGTGTGATTACAAAGCATTTTTAGTGTATTCCCTAAATTGAACGCAACAGGGATATGTTGGGATCGTGGACAATGTTGCAAGCCTGCTTGCCCCGTAAAATACCTTAGAAAAGAAAATTCACACAGGCAATGTTTTTGTTATATTCTCGAGGTGCTCTTGCAAGAAACAAAGCAGCAACACTCTTTCAATCCAAACCGTGTTTTCAATGTGTTTCTCACAAAAAAATTCTATTTTTCCTGCTGTATGCCACACACCAATGCACAGTCACACACAGTCGTGCTGCCACAGATGCAATCCATGCACCTCTCGCTGCAAGTAAATAAATACAGAGGAATGAAGGGGAGGCCATATCAGCGTCTATCAGCAAGCTCCCAAAAATCTTACAGGTTCCTTTATACTAAGATATTCAACACAACCTAAGTATTGTTGGTATGAGTGTTTCAAGTTGGCCTGTTGCTTTTATGGCAATAGTGAGTCCAGCTTGAAAGACAGCCACTAGCTAGTTACGGTTGATGAGGAACACAGAAATTGTTTCTTATGGGGTGAGTTCCCAGCCAAATCCTGTAACACTGATCTGACCTTGTGGGAAAATACTCTTATCTCAGCTCAGAAATCATTAGATTTGAAATAAGTGCCAAATACCAAATACCATTTCCACACACAACCTTGGGGTTAGGGTCCCTATCCATTGGAAACTTTAGGACTATTCAATGGATCACTAACACAGCCACTCTGAATGCTGGCTAGTCTTGCTCTAATGCTCACCAGTGGGTGCCTGTGTAACCCTAGATGGCACAGCATGGGCAGTCACTCTGCCAACCACTATTCACAGCACCAGAGGGTGCTAACAATGTTTCTATGCGGGGCATGCACATTGCTTGTATCTTGAAGGTAGGATAGTGATAGTATGCAACGTCACACTATGTTAACCTACGTTGCCCTTTGTTGCAGCCATACTTCATTGATGTACACTGTCAACCAAGTGCAAGTCTTCAATAGGCATGTCTGCATGCCCCAGTACACAGATCTAGTGTGGGCACCTAAGTGCAAGTGCCTTGCTGAGTCATAGTTTGTTGCTGTATAGGCTATGGTGCACTATACTCGAGTGTTGTGAATGCTGCAATAGCTTGGTTGGTAGCTGTGTTAACTGCTCAATGTCATATGCTTACATTTACCATAATCTTGACAACTTGGTATTAAGAGTAAACTCTCTTGGTGCCACAGGCCCCTATTACACGATGAACAGCCTGGCCAAATCATGGAGCATCAGTGGGTTAGGCTATGGTACTGTACCCTCATACAGTGGAGCTCTAGAAGAGCTTCATAAGTGTAAATAGTGCATGCAATTTAGAAATACACTGAAGGAGGTATGGCTTTCAATAGATACTGTCAAGCAGTATTTTGCAGAATACTGTGCATTGTCATATGCAATGCCATGGTTTCTCAGCATCATTATATAGCCCTCAAAAACTTCTTTTTAACAGTATACACCACTTGGAAACATACCGCAAAAAGCGCCCATTTTCAAGAAAATTTGGCCAAGGCGCTTGGGCACTAGTGGAAGTCCCAGCACAGCAACTTCTACTAGCACCAAACAGACTTAGCCATATTTTGTGCTTGGGTGCTTATTTTGCAGGAAGAAAAGGCTCCATGAGCCTTGCTTTGAATAGTAGAAAACCTGCATTTGTGTAACAACTAGAGTATACAGGCCCACAGAAACAATCACAGTATGTAGCCCTTGACCACAGCTATATTATAGAGCACTACTTAGTAAGGAGACTACTGTGTAAACAGCAATTTACTGCTTTTTGCTTGAGTGAATAAGACATCAATGGTTTGAAGGGACAAAGAGGTAATTGTATCACAACTACACCTCTATATACTTTTCAGACCTAAGCTTGGTCTGAGGTTCTAGTGATCAATTCAAATTGACTGTACACTGCTGTACAGGCTGATTAAGCGATTTATGTGTCCTTCTAATGAAGTATTATGTAGGACATGATGGTCATTAATACATGCCAATATCCTCAGATCGTAGAGCTCAAGAGCACCTTTTCAACAGTATGTGACTCATTTGATTTGGAGCAGAACTGGAGGAGCAGTGGCCAAAAGAGCTAGATGAGGGGGCAATAATGTGAGCTGTAGCTGAGAACAAGCAAAGCCAAAGTGCGTTCCCTGCCATCAGCTTCGGTCTTGTTTGGCTCTTCACACAAATCCCTTTGTATTTCTAGCCCTGGTAGTTCAGATGAAATGAAACAGGTGTTAGCAGGAAGCTATCTATAAGTAGGATCGCACTGTGTAACAAGTGAGGTGTGATGTCCACTACAGCACTGTCTAACAGTGCTACAATTCCCCAATAGTACCACAGTTCAGCCACATCCAGTTTCTTTGGCTAATATGTGAGTACTGCACACACAAACCAACAAAGTGTTATATGTCATCAGATTCAGCTGTTCCATATATATCTAATGGTAGACACTAATTATCCCAAACTGTGTCATAGGCTTGAAAACCATCAGTAGTGTTGGATAACCCTCTATACAGATCAAGTCAATATCTCCAATTCTGGTTAACTTGGGGAAAAAGGGCCAATACTGGCATATCTGACTGATGAGGTGTTGCAGAGAATTTTGGTTATATGTTAACACCTCTTCCTACACTGAAAAGCTAATATGCAGCATTCCATAGTGCCATCTTGACGCAAGGCCTCAATGTACCTCCATATTTTGAGATTCAAGATTCTGATTTACTGACAACACCATGTTAATTTGGATCTGCATATTGCTTATTGCAGTAAGGCCACAAAATATCTGCCTAACTCCACTGGGAATGCTTGCTTTCCTATGGATAGAGCAGTTAGCATACATGTTCCTTTGAGGAAATTGTCTCATTAGGTGGCAGCCCCTACAGAATTGCTAGCAACCGGTGTTACTGTCTGTGTTTGATTGAGCTGTACTGGATGTATATTCATATATCAATAAATGTCTAAACACAGGTCTTGGTTTAAGCATTGTAGATGAGTATATATTTTCAGTTCATTTTGATAAGCTACGACATTCACCAACAACAGTTATTGCAAATTGGCATTGGTATCATAGAGCTACAGCTTGTGAGCAAATACAGGCTAAAGCTTTTCATGATGGAAAGTTGAGCTTTTTGTGTATCATGCCGGCTTATTCATTTATCACATCAGAGACAGCTCAACAAAATTGGTGCATTTGCTCAGCATAGCAGACAGCCTGCACTGTGATATATGTTTCATGCAGCCAGTAAAATAACCTACTGTACATCTAAGCAATTCATAATTGAATGGTCACTTGAGTAGAGAAACAGCTACAAGATTGGCTCACTATGTCTACTATCAATGTCAGCTTTTGACTACTCCGGTATAGGAATATTGTCACCCATGTTCCATCTGCAAGACAATTTGATTGTTGTGCTCACAAGGGCTAGGCAAATAGGGTAAATCTATATATGGGGTGATACAACATGACCAATATTTTCCAAGCCCTGTGACTATGTTTGGCACACATATCATTCACCATGAGATACATGTAAACAGCTGAACCCAATGTCTCAATAACTTGTTTCTGGTTTGTTAAACTACTAGGACCAGAGACACAGGGGGATTTGTGTCACAAGCCACAGCTTACATTGATGTCCCTCCTTTCTTCTGGATTTCATGTATTTCACGAAAGCAATGGCTCAGCACTTGAATTTGGGTGGAGAGGGCCATGTCGCGAGTATCACACCCCCGTTATCAGTGGACCCCGCCTTATAACCTGCTTATGATGACCTTGCCGAGGCATACAAGGCGTGTATAAGTGGACTATGAGGCGGGAGTCCGCTTGTGATCCCATGATACGCTAGAGGCGGGACTTGCGACACAATACTGGCATGTCGGATTGATGAGATGTTGTAGAGTATTTTATCACATATAAACATCTCTCAACACAATGAATAACTACCGTAAAGCATTACTTGCTTTGAATTTGACTAAAGAGCCTCACTAACAACATTGTGTTGATCTGAATCTGCCTCTTTTCTGGATTTGATGATGTCAGATGATATTCACTTGAGACTATTGACCAAATTTACTGCCTTATTGACTGGACAAGCAACGTACAAAGGAGACTGCACTGAATGAATTGATATGTATGTGACTTACAGCAATTGTCTTGTTGCAGGGTATCTCCTACAAAGTGTTAGCAGCTGATCTGATTTTTCTGTATCCGATTAAAGATATATCAGCATTGCTTCTTGATGTTTAGGCACCTTAGCATGCAAGGTCTATGTGAATTGCTCATATCTCCTCATATTAAGAGATGTTCAAACACTAGTATTGCTTTCAGAAAGTTGGGTTATTTGTGCTTTAAGATCCATCACATAAGCCATGGCATTCACCAACAAATAGCAATTACAAATCTGAAGTGATGTCACAGAGCTGGAGTTTGGGTGCATGAACTGATTATAGCTTCTCACAATGATGCAGCCTGCTTCCTGGTTTATTATCCTGACTTATCAATTTGCCAAGTGATCCTACGAGCACTTTCAAACCATAGATATCTCACATGGGTCTTAGCAAAGCCAGCTTAACAGAAGTGTTACACTTCTTGTTTGCTTGACATAACAAATTCAAGGTAGCTAGTGAGATTAGTAACTATAGATCTACGCTGTCAATAATTGAATGACCACTTGGGTACATAAACAGCTACACAGTTGTGATTCACCGACTTTCCTTCCTATCTCTACTATCAGCCATAGCTCATGACTACTTTGATGCAAGGACAGTTCATATACAATTTATCTGCAAGACCACTTGTGGTAACAGGATTTAGATATATTGACTTGGTCGAAACTGGGGTGATCCAACACTACTGATGGTTTTCAGGTCTATGTCACAGTTTGGGATAGTTAGCGTCTACCATTTGATATATATGGAAAAGCTGAATCTGATGACATATAACACTCTGGGGGTTAGTGCATGAAGTACCAAGATATTAGCCAGAGAAACTGGATGTGGCTGAACTGTGGCACTAATGGGGAGTTGTAGCACTGTTAGACAGTGCTGTAGTGGACATCACACCTTACTTTTACACAATGTGATCCTAGTCATGGATAGCTTCCTGCTAACAACTTGTTTCATTTCAGTTGGACTACCAGGGCTGGAAATACAAAGGAACTCGTGTCCTGGGCCAAACAAAACCAAAGCTGATCGCATGGAATGCAGAATCCCCGTTCCCTGCCATCTTTGGCTTTGTTTGTTTTCAGCCACAGCTGACATCAATGTGCATCCTTTCCTCTTGATATAATGCATTCTACAGGATTTAATACCTCAGCATTTGTCTGCCTAGCACACCACAGGAGGTGTTTCATTGACTGGGCTATGGTACCATGCTGAAAATCCTGGACAAATTGATTATGCTATACTCTGCTGCCATTTTGGGCACAATTTGAGTATTTATGCAGCCTATTACTACTTTGCAACATGTAGGATATCCCATTGAATAGGTTTTGAAAAGCTGAATCCAATGGTATATGATACTTGGGGGGTTTGTGCTCATTATACTGAGATAAGAGCTGTAGAAGCTGAATGTGGCTGGATTGGGGCACTAATGGGCATGTGTCGCCCTATTTATGAGTGCTAGAGTGGGTATTACATCCTGATATGTACCCCATTAGATCCTACTCACTCAGAGCTTTCCATTGACACATTATTCATAATATTTGGACCATCCAAAGGTCCAAAAAGAAGGCATTTATATTGGGAGCCAAACATGTACAAAGTTGATGGCAGGGAATGCGGAATCCGTGTTCTCTGCCATTGGCTTTCACTCCTGGACTGCGATTTTTTTGGTCTCCAAGAAATGCTCCCAGACTGAGATAGCAGAAATAGTATTTTTGTGAGTGAATGTTTTTATGCCGCATAAATTGGGAAACAGAAAGTTGACCGAAAATTCCTTTTCTGGATCCCTTTTGTCAGCCTAGTGAATGCCCATTTTGGTACAGCCCAGAAAGTGTTTGATTACTTCACTTTTTCTAAGAGGGAGAAACTCTACGTTGAACTGCCCTTCTAAGGAGCATATAACATCATTCTCTCAGAGGATTTCTAGGCGGCTGAGTAATTGTGAGTCCGTGTGTACTGGAAAATATGTGGGCGCGCCTGCTCATCGCCCGCATAAGGAACTTCTTCGCCCGCTGCGAGAGGAATAATCACCCATACTTACCATTCAACCGGGCAAGCGCACTGCGAGAATTAGTGTGACACACCAAGACTGCATGGAGAGTGGGAATGTCTACCTAGGGAGGTGGTACAGTCTGTAGACTGCTCAGGAATCATATGTAAGTCCTCCCAAAGCCGAAAGACGACAATTGTGGGCACACAACACTTTTGAGCCCAAACCTGCAGCTCCTCCATGGTCAGGTTCTCTGCAGCTACAATCTCCACGTATACATCAGGACTGCAGCTGAGGGCGAGTACAGTGTTGGTTAACATGGCGTCAAAAGGCTGCACAGAGTCGGGCACATCAAGCAAGTGTGCATATTTGAGCATGTTGATGGGCTGAGTGTGGTTTGGTAGGGCGGTAGGCAAAGGTGTGGCAGTCGAGCACTCTGGTCCTCCAGCATCTGCGGGGAAAGTCCCTTTGGTATCCCCATGCAGCTCATCTAGATTGTGATGTGTCACTGGGGCGGACACACGCACACATCAACGTGTTGTTGACTACAAAAATGTGTGTACCAACTGCATCCAGCAGCCCCTTTAATCATCTGGTACAAGGCCTCGTACTCCTCGTTGGACGGCCATGCGCCGTCAGCAAACATATCTGGATAGAGGCTTGTGCCATGAGTGGTTTTGTGGATATAGCGGCAGGGAGAAGCAAGAGCTTGTTCAATGTTAAAAGTTCTGAGGGTTCGAGAAAGCAGACAAGAGGCGAGTGAGAGTGCTGCCAGGCAAGGGAAAACTGGATGCGGGTGAGCCGGGAAGCTCACTGTTGTAGGTGTTCACCAGCTTTCACTCACTAGGGGCGAGGAAGGTGTGAGACAGCAAGCAAGTACTGTAGTAGGTGACTGGATCACTCACCGTTTTGTTGCTTGCTTCACGTCCTCTCAGGTGTATGTGGCAGTTGCGAGCAAGGTTATTGAGTGTTGGTTGCACACACTCATCTAGATATTTGGCACAGATCACAACAATAGCATATCTAGTTGTACAACAATATATATTCAATTCAAGCCACCGGCGCACTCAGTATGCTCATAAGGAAGTTCTTTCTGGCGTTGTTGACAGTGTGTGTCAGCTTGCAAGCTCCCTGATACATAGTGATCTTGTTCCGCCATTCCTTACCACCGTGCGGCACAGCCTTTGAGTTTTCTATCTCTTCCAAGCGCTCCTGGGACCAGTTCTCGCAGAACGGAGACCAGTAGCCAATGTTCATGCCTGTGTAGCTCCACTGGGCTGGTCAAGGCTACCATGAGAAATAGACAGGGTCCTTGTGCCCAGAGTCTGCAAGGGGTGTTAGATATCGACAATATGACTAGTAATGCCCACATACCAATGATTTTACTTGGGAGGAGAGGGCCGTTTCCAGCAGGTACAATTGATGAGGAGTGAGGTTTATTATTGGCACAGAGTGTGATCATAAAGTATTGTGTTTACATTGTTACTGACTAGTGGTCGAACTATTGTAAGGGATATGAAACTACAATGAACATTATAGGACAGTCAGTAACAGAATATCTACAATCTGGTTTACACAAACACTATATTTGTATAGAAGGGTGATCTGACACTACTTATCACAACTTTCAGGGAGTGTATCCTGATTTGTGCCATCTATGCTTATGTTTAGAGCATAAAATCTACTCGACTAGATAGGTGTGAGGAAATTGAATCCAATGATATATAATACTTGGGGGTTTGTGCATTGTCTAACATATAAGCCAGAGAAACTGGATGTGACTGAGCTCTGACACTAATGGGGAATTGCAGCACTGTTACAATTGATGAGGAATGAAGAAATTGTTTCTCATGGGGTGAGCTCACCACCAACTCGTGTCACGGAAAGTCGACCCTGTGGGAAGAGTATAGCTGATCCAACCTTAAATTTGAAACAAGTGCCCTATAGAACTTCCACATACAAACTTGGGGTTAGGGTCACAGCCCATTAGAAAATCTAGGGTTAGAGACTAGATCATGCACACAGCCACCCTGACTGCTTGCTAGCCTCACTCTAATGCTCTATGGTGGGCGCCTGTGTAACCCTAGGTGGTACAGCATGGGCAATCACTCTCCCCGCCATTGTTTGAAGCCACAAGGTATGCTACTAATGCTTTGATAAGGGGTCTACATGTTGATCACATATCAGGAGTACAGCAGTAATTGTGACATAACATCACTTCCATACTGAGATCATGTAGCCTTTCTTCACAACCATACTTCAGTCACAATACACTGAGGTGTGATCTTGCTAAAACAGCTTGATTGGTAACTGTACCAATATCTAACACTGTCTCTTCACATATACTGAGGTCTTTACAACAAAATATTGCAGTCAAGGCCTCTTTGGCTGCTCATTGAACAGTGAGATGTCAAATTGAGCATAATCATGGAGCCATAAGGCTATTCTGAAAGGATGTACCCTGATCAGTTAGAGCTTGAAACCAGCTTTCTAATGGTATATAACACATGCATTTTAGATACAAATTGAAGGAGGTATGGGCCATGCATTGCCCACTGTCTCTCATTGAATGCTTATAAGTGTTCTTTTGCCACATACCAGCAGCAGTGATGACTCAGGTCAGAGCTGAAAGCCACAATTAGATAGCCGTAAAAATGCCTTTTCAACGGTATACTACACTTGTTGTTTAAGCAAAAACTGGATGTGCTGTGGCTAACAACTTAAAAGAAGATCTAGGCTTTTGAATGCTAGCATTGTTTCAAATGGAGTAAAACTGCTTTAGTGCAATAACTCGAGGGTATAGAGCCACAGGAGCAATTGCATCAGGTAGCCCTTGACCACTACCATATTTTGGAGCGAAGCTATACCCCATTTAGTAAGGAGACTACTGTGTAAACAGTGATGTACTGCTTTTTGCTTGAGTGAATAAAACATTAGTGGATTCAAGGGACAAAGAGGTGCTTGTAGCGCAGCTACACCACCAATATATAAATTGCATTCATAACCAGGGTCAAATGGGATTCTAGTCATCAATTTGGATTGACTGTACACTGCTGTACAGGCCGAGTAAGTGGATTATGTGTCCTTCTCATGAAATTGTATAGAGAACAGGATGGTCATTAATACATATGAATGCCCCCATGTTGTAGAGCTCAGAAGCACCTCCCTAATAGTATACCACACATCGCATTTGAAGCAAAACTGGGGGAGCAGTGGCCAAAAGAACTAAAGGAGGGGGCAATAATGTAAGCTGTGGCTGAGAACAAACAAGTACAAAGCGGGAGGCACAACAACGCGAATCCGCGTCGGCGTGCCTCCCGCATTGTACATGTTTGGCTCCTAACACAAATGCTTTCATTTTGGGCCACTGGATAGTCCAAATGTCATGTACTCTATATCATCAGAAAGCTATGAGCGAGTAGAATCCAATGGTGTACAAAATGAAATGTGATACTTACTCTACTACTGATAAATAAGGCAGCACATGCTCATTAGTGCCACAATTCAGTCACATTCAACTTATATGGCTCACATCTCAGTATCATGTGCACAAACCCCCAAAGTAGTATATCCCATTGTATTCAGCCTTTCAATAGCTATTCAATGGGACACACCATCTGTTGTCAGAGTGATCACAGGCTGCACGAACACACAAGTTGTGCTCAGAATGGCAGCAGTGTATAGTATAATCAGGCAGCCGGCTGACAAGCTAGGTGTGATAGTTGCGACATAGGTCTTGAACTTTGACATATGGAGGTACATGAAGCCCCTTTGTCAAAGCCACGCAGTGCAATGCTTTATGTTAGCTGTTCAGCATACTTAGAGGTGTTGATATATAATTTGAATTCTTACCAAAACCTCATCAATCAGACATGCCACTATTGGCCCTCTACCCCCAAGTGCTAGCCTTGCTCTAATGCCCATTGCTGGGTGCCTGTGTAACCCTAGATTGCACAGCATGTGCAATCACTCTCTTTACTGCTGTCTACTACAAGGTGAGCATGTTCACAAGGCTTCTATGGTGTCAAACACATTGATTATACTTTGTGTGCTTGGCAATAATAGTGATATGACATTATCTTATGCTGAGATTAAATAGCCATTCTTTACTATCATACTTCAGGCATGATACATTGAGGTGTGGGCATGCTACAACAACTTGATTGGTAGCTATACCAACATTGAAAACTGTATTTTCACATATACCGAGGTCTCTATCAGTATTTTAGTCAATGCCTCTCTAACTGCTCATTGAATATCAAGAAATATGAGTTTGCATAACAATGGGCCATCAAGAGCTCAGCTGAGATGATGTACTCTAATCAGATAGAGCTTCCAGCAGCTTTACTAATAATATGTAACACATGCATATTGAGTACAACTTGGAGGAGCTGTGGACAAAAAGGTGCCCATCATGACTTTTAAGAAGCACTTTCAAGCAGTTTCCTTTTTGCTGATTACTGGACATTGTGCCCACCATTGTTACTCTTGCATACCCCCATTAGACAGCCCTCAAAAATGCCTTCCTAATGGTATACTGTGCTTACAGGTTGAACAGAAACTGGACAAGGTGTGGCCAAAACACTGCCAAAATGTGTTCATTTTCCAAAAAAGAAATCTGGCCAAGCCCCTTGGGCACTAGTGGAAGTCCATCCCAGCAACTTCTACTAGTGCTGAATGTACTTAGCCAGATTTCGTTGTTTGCGCACTTATTTGCCATAGAAAAATCTCTAGGACACTTGCTTCAAATTGTAGTCAAACTGATTTAGTGCAATGAATGTATAAAGCTGCAGAAACAATCACATCAGGCAGCCCTTGACCATAAGTGTATTATAGAGCAAAGATATACACTATTTGGTAAGGAGACTACTGTGTAAACAGCGATTTACTAGCTTCTTGGCTTCTGAAGGGACAGAGGGGTGCTTATATCACAGTTATACCCCTCGACACTTTCCAGACTTAAGAAGGGTCTAATGAGACTGTAGTGACTAGTTTAAATTGACTGTACATTGCTGTATAGGCTAGATGGAAGCTCTGGCACGCACAAGGCATGAGCACGCGGCACAAGCTGAGTCTACGTACACGGGACAACGGGTGCCAAACAGTGACCGTCCCTGCTCATGCCCGTTGTCCTCGGCTGCAGTTCGCTTCAAAACCCTACCCTCCCACCCCTCATGGTAAAAAATTCACTGCGCATCACTCATAGCTGTCTGCACCATCACTTGCTACACAACCGACCATGTCTATCTGCTTCCTGTTGCTTCACCCCACCGCATGACCGCGGCAATCACATCCTTTTCCCAGGTGTCCGTTTGACTTAAGCCCGCCTGCAGATCTCATGAGCCTCTTTGCTCGCTCCCCGAGGCCCTCCACATGCTCAAACTCACCTTGTTGCCAGCCATGCTCAGCGTGATCCCGCGTGTTGCCCCTATCCCACCACCAAACTCGCCCTTCATCGTAATTACATCCTACAAATGTGCCTCTGGTTGGGACAACCTTCTGGACACCTTCTTCATTGACTCCTTCCAGTACTGCACTCGGAAGGTCGGTGTTTGGAACATTCTGCTCCTGTGCATTCTGGGAGAAGGGGACTCCATTGAGGCGCGCGTAGCGCGGACATTGTCAAATTTCTTGGTGAGGGGCCCGACTTCGACTTCGGCCTGTGTTACGTGCAAGTTCCACGCATCCGAGCTCGTGTCAGCAGGTTCCCCATCTTTGATGTCTTCCAGGGACGCCACTTGCTCACCCTCCTGATTCCGCCAAGGTGCATCTTCACCATTGTCCCCGAGCCGTCGGACTCCGTCATTAGCAGTGTTGGGTCGATGGGGCAGCCTGTCCGCACAATGGCTGTATCAGAGTGAGCACAGAAACGCGCACCACTCAGAGCTCCTGAAGGTTGAGCGCGAGTCTTAGCTCGGAGTGCCAGGTGGGCGCGGTCACCGGCATGCAGTCCTGCTCTTATATGCGCAATGTGGAACCTAAACTATCTTTGACAGGCCGTCTATTCTTTCTCAGCCCTCGTCACCTGTCGTGTCATCTGCTACCGCATCACCTCCCCTCTCTCGCCAGCTCTTTTCTCCCTGGGTGTTGATGCAGGCTCCTCTCCAACCTCACCGGTGCAGACACATCACGGCCCCCCCTCACCTCCCTTTGGCAACTGTGCACCGTTATGGTAGCCCACCTGCCCGCGCGGCTGACTTGGTTCCCCACAGGTTGGAGACCCGTGCTTATTGCACCAGAGGCCCGCCCGCTCGTGCCGACGGCGGCTAGGGCTTCGCCTGCTTCTTCTGATGTTTAGATTAGTACGACACCTTGTAATTCCATCCCCATATCGCGCGCTCAATTGTATGGCTTATGCTCCCTCTCACTGTCAGGTTGCTCGCTGCCTGGTGCATGTCCCATCTCGTCTAGCGCATGTCTACCACCGTACGTTGATAAGGAAACCATGTCCTCCTCTAATGATGCATTATGGACAATATGAGGGACATGAACACATCTCAATACCCCCGTGTTGTAGAGCTCTTGAGCACCTTCCTAACGGTATATAACACATGTCATTTGGAACAGAACTGGAGGAGCAGTGGCCAAAAGAACCAGAGGAGGGGGTAATAATGTAAGCTTTGGCTAAGAACAAACAAGTACAAATCTTTTCATTTTCAAAATGAAAAGCCTAAGTTGGGCCACTGGATAGTCCAAATGTCATGTATTATATGTCATCAGAAAGCTATAAGTGAGTAGAATCCAATCATGTACAAATTGGGATGTGATACCCACTCTAGTACTTACAAATAGGGCGGCAAATCCTCATTAGTGCCACAATTCAGCACAAACCCCCCAAGTGTTCATACCATTGGATTTAGTTTTTCAGCCTCTGTTCAATGAGCTATGCTATATGTTGTATAAGTAACTACAGGACACAGAAATAATCAAATGGTGGTCAAAATTGCAGTAGTGTATGGAATGCTTCCTGTGGTGTGCTGAGTAGACAAATCTTGAGCTGTCACTTTCTATTCTATGCATAAAATCAAGAAGAAAGGAGGGACAACAAGGTAAGCTGTGGCTCATAACATAAATTCCTTTGTAACCCTGGCCCTGGTAGCCTAGATGACATGAAACAAGGGTTGATAACAAAGGCACCATCTGTACTGAAGGTCACAAGATGCTTCAGGGCACTGATGGCACTGTATCAGACTCTGCCTCTCTTGTAAATAAAAGACGTACCTTGGGTTGATATCGTGTCTCTCCAAAAGCCCTTTACGATTGATGAGGAACGAAGAAATCGTTTCTTATGGGGTGAGCTCCCCGCTAACTCGCGACACGAAAAGTCGACCCCGTGGGAAAATATTTTCAATCTCAGCTAACAAATCATTAGATTTGAAATAGGCGCCATATAGATCTTCCACATACAGACTTGGGGTTAGGGTCACAGCCCATTAGAAAATCTAGGGTTAGAGACTAGATCATGCACACAGCCACCCTGACTGCTTGCTAGCCTCACTCTAATGCTCTATGGTGGGCGCCTGTGTAACCCTAGGTGACACAGCACAGGCAATCACACTCCCCATCACTATTTGAAGCCACAAGGTATGCTACTAATGCTTTGATAAGGGGTATACACATTGATTACATATCAGGAGTATGGCAATAATGGTGACATAACATCATTGTTGTTCACGACCATACTTCAGTCACAATACACTGAGGTGTGATCTTGCTCCAACAGCTCGATTGGTAACTGTACCAACATCTTACACTGTATCTTCATATATACTGAGGTCTTTACAACACAGTATTACAGTCAATGCCTCTCTGGCTGCTCATTCAATGATAAGACATCAAATTGTGCATAACCATGAGAGGATGTACCCTAATTAGTTAGAGCTTGAAACCAGCCTCCTGATGGTATATAACAAATGCATTTTAGATACAAATTGAAGGAGGTATGGGCCATACATTGCTCACTGTCTCTCATTGGGTGCTTATAAGTGCTCTTGTATCACATACCAGCAGCAGTGATGATTCAAGTCAGCATTAAAAACCACCATTAGATAGCCCTCAAGAATGCCTTCCTAATGGTATACTGCACCTGTATTTTGAGCAAAAACTGGAATCACTGTGGCCAAAAACCTGGAGGACAGAGAGCGTTGGTGTTGCAATGCGCTGCAATGCCGTGCACGCGAGCTGAATAAGAGAGAATACTACTACAAACTGCGCGTGCAGCATGCGGATAAACAGGAGAGGATAACAATTGGAGGCTTGCTGATAGAATCCGTGTTGCGACCGCCTCGGACTTGCGTCCTTGGCCGCGCCGCGCCGCGGACTACCTGAGTGTCGCTGAGCAGGTTCCAGCCAACCAAAACGCACATCTGTGTCGCAAGCTCCCTGCATTTGTCGGATCATCGCTATACACAACATACAAGACTAATGTACAAAGTAAAGACTTCCCGACACGTTTCGGCCATTCTGCGCAGGAGAAGAGGAGCCTGGTCACCTATCGTACATCGTAAAAGTAATGGAACGTACAACAACATCTTTCGCTGGAACTGGTCATACCGGCCTATCATACAGCAAGCGAGGTGCTCCGTTGGTGACCATAGCAAGGAAACGTACAAGCTGCAAACTGCGTGCGAAGTGCGGGATGACTGCCTCAAGCCAATGTGTTCCCTTCTCTGCCCGTTCGGCTGGCCACTGTTCTTCTACTCACCGTTTCCTTCCGGTCTTCTCTCCAAATCTGGCAATGTTGGATCACCCCCTATATATGTAAGTAACTCCTGTTACCACAAGTAGTCTTGCAGATAAGATGTATATGAGAATGTCCTTGCATCAAAGTAGTCATGAGCTATGGTTGATAGTAGAGATAGGAAGAAAGGTCGGTGAATCACAGTCGTGTAGCTGTTTATGTACCCAAGTAACTATTTAATTATCGGTAGCTTAGATCTATAGCTACTAAACTCACTAGCTACCTTGAATGTATATTGCCACCCAGGCTGTTTGATATGTTAAGCTGGCTTTGGTAACACCCATGTGAGATATCTATGGTTTGAGACTGCATCACTGTGAGAAGCTTTATTCAGTTCATGCACACAAACTCCAGCTCTGTGACATCTCCTCAGACTTGGAATCACTATTTGCTGGTGACTGCCATGGCTTATGTGATTGATCTTAGAACACACAATAACCCAACTTGCTTGAGAGCAATACTGGTGTTTGAACATCTCTTGCTATATGGAGATATGAGCAATAGAGACAGCCCATCTATGCTGATGCCCAACCATCAGGAAGCAATGCTGATATATATCTTCAATGAGATACAGAACAATCAGGTCAGCTGCTAATAATTTTGTAGTGGCTATCCTGTAACAAGACAATTGCTGCAAGTCACATACATATTGATTCAATCAATGCAGTCTCTGTGTACATTGCTTGTCCAGTCCATAAGGCAGTAAATTTGGTTAATAGTCTCAAGTAAAATCATCTGGTGCTGTTAAATCCGGAAATCAGGCAGATTCAAACAAACATGATGTGGAGCTCTGTGGTCCAATTCAGATGATGGAATAATTACAGTAGCTATTAATTGTGCAAAGAAGTGTTGATGTATGATAAAAATATCGAAGAATTTCTTTGATGACATACACAAAAATCAGATCAGATGCTAGCATTGCTGTTTGGGCTATCCTGTAATGAGACAATTGCTGCAAGTAAGATGTGTATTAACTCAATCAGTGCAGTTTCCCATGTACATTGCTTGTCCAGTCCATGAGGCAGTAAATTTGCTCTATAGTTGGGGTAACTATTATCAGACACAATTACATCTGGAAAACAAGCAGATTCAAATCAACATAGTGTTGTCAGATCTATACACTGTAATGATGTATAGTGAGTATTGAGTGCACTGAGAGGTGTTCATAAATGATTGAAATACTCTTTAACATCTCATCAATTGGATATGTCAGTATTGGCCCTCTTCCCCCAAGTCGGTATAGGGGACGCTGTTGATGGCTGCACTGTCCCTAGTGAAAGCATTGCAGTATCTGATATGTTGTGAGCCACATGTGCCTCGTGCAGGTGGGAGAGCTGTACACACCGCACTACTGGCAAGCCCTCATACGTGTCCTTGAGGGTAGCATCAACAACCTCGGGGCCGTCACTGTCCAGGGACAGCTTGCTGCCGATGTCGGCAACAAGACCCTGCATTGCGGTGGCTTCCGCATTGTTGGCCTCGTCGCTAATGTCCCCGTCGTCGCTATTGTAGGTTGACCTATTGTGTAGATCACCATATGGTTTTGGAGAGAACGAGGAGAATGTACCTGTCTGTGGCCTCCATGTTGATGTCCTCCTTCCTGAATATGACTTAAACATGTGATGCAGAACATATATTGCGGAGATGACATACATGACGGGCAGCAGCTCAGGGACATGGCCAGCAAAAAGATGATGCTGAAGGCGCACACTGTAAGGGACCGTACAATACTGGTAAGAATAGCCTAGTACTTGTCCTCGTCGTCGGTCTCATGCAAGAAGAACTGTGACCCAGAGCTACAGGTGATGGTCAGTATATTTGCAGCAGGAAAGGGAGTAGGGATAGACGCACTCTGGGGCCTTCGCACTCTTGGCAGCGGCGGCCTTGGACTTAGTGGACTTAAGTGGAGAGATCCTTCATGGAAAACGGTTAGTACCTGCGTGAGGTGGTATAAATGTTCAACTCACTCATCCTCAAAGTCTGACTCCTTGGCACACTTTGTTGAAAGTGGTGATTCTTTGTGTTCTTTGCGTCCGGTTGACTTCAAACTTTGCGCAGCGCTCGCGCGCGGTGCTTCCTTTGCATTCTAGAATTCTTAGGCACCGGCGCCGAGAAATGCGCCGGCACCAGCTGGAATTGAGCTCTCTACCTTCTGGGTTTTCCTACTGAACACTTCACAAAGCTTATTTCGTTTCCTCCATAGCTCGCTTACTTAATGCTTTTGTTGTCGGATATTTGGCCCATGCCTCGTCCTCCCTGCGGTCCTCGTCTTCTGCCTTCCTCAGCAGCTCAACTTGGACCACAGTTTGTTGTCTGTCAACTTGAGCCCCAGCCTTCGCTCTCAGCAGCATCAGGCTCTAAAAGGTTATGAGCCCTGCGCTCTGACTGCCCCTGCTCGACTCCCTGCTCTCTGCTTGCCATCCAGCCCCATCTGCGCTCTGATCTTCCTTCAAGAGTCACCCCCTCCTCTCTCTGTGCTTTCCAGCCCCTATCTGAGCGAAAATTTTCACTGGATCTCTCCTGATCCCAAATCTCGTCGTCGTCGCTCGCGCTTCCGCCCACCGCTCTCGCACCATGTCGTCGTCCTCCACCCCAAGTTTCAAGCCCCTCTCGTCGTCCAACTACCCCCAATGGAGCGGAGAGATGAGGGCCTGGCTGATGAAGCATGGCCTCTGGTCTCTGGTCAAGGGGACCGAGTCTATGCCCTCCGAGGACGAGGAGAAGCAGAAGGAGTGGCTGAGGCGTGAGGAGAAGGCTGCCGGTGAGATCTTCCTTGCTGTGGACCCTGAGCAGCGAATCCACTTTGCTGGCTCTGAGGACGATCCTGTCGAGATCTGGAAGAAGCTGGAGGCTGCCCACGTCGTCCGTCGCCCTGGGGCACGCTTCAACGCCTACAACACCCTCTTCTCCATCCGGAAAAGCGAGGATGAGTCCCTCTCCTCGCTTTCTGCTCGCGTTGAGGAGTCCACGCGCTCCATCCAGAATCTCCGCCCCCAGAACTTCACCCTGAAGGACCTCGACGACGAGCTGCAGTCGATGGCGCTCATCGGGGCCCTCCCCGACCAGTACACCTCCCTCATCGACGCTCTCCTGCTCCAGGACAAGCTCAGCAAGGCCACCATCGTCTCTGCCTTCTAGAACCACGAGATCAACCGCTCCCACACCTCTGAGATGTCCTTGGCGTCGTCCACCACCCTCTCTGCCTCTGCGACGCACTCCCCTCGCTCCAAGTGCCGATTCTGCCATTGGGACGGTCACACCATGTCCCAGTGCTTCAAGTTCCAGCGCGCGCAGAAGCAGGCCCAGGAACCGCGCAAGCCGCGCGCTGAGAGCGCGAACAAGGCCCAGGACGTGTCCCCCACCACCTCCTCCATCCAGGAGTTCGCTGGCAGCGCAAGTCTCCGTCTCCCTGACCCTGGGGACGCTCTATCTCCTCTCCAGCTCAATGCTGACATCGATTGGAATGCAGACACAGGGGCCACGTCTCATATGACTCCCCATTGTCACTGGCTTCGCAACTACGAGCCTCTGCGCATTCCGATCCGTCTGGCGGACAACCAGGTTGTCTACTCGTCCGGGGTGGGCTCGGTCGTCTTCAGACCGCTGGTTGGGGGGAGAGAGGGCCGAGACGTCGAGTTCACGAGGGTTCTGCATGTCCCTGCGCTTAGAAACAACCTCCTGTCCGTCCTGTTCTTGACCAAACACCGCCGTTTCACCGTCTCCATCTCCTCTGCGCGTATGGACTTCGCCCTCGACGGCAGGACGCTCTTCTGCGCCCCCATCAACGAGCGCAACACCGCCCTCCTTGCCGGCACCACCATCACTCCAGATCCCCCTGCAGCAGAGCTAGCTCAGCTCGCTTCGACGCTTCCCATGGATCTTGTGCTCTGGCACCGTCGCTTTGCCCACTGCACCCCAGACAGCGTTAGGACGCTGCTCGACAAGGGCCTGGTCACTGGGATCGTGCTCAGGTCGACGGCGTGCCCAGATCCCATCTGCGAGCCTTGTCTTGCTGGCAAGATGCACACCAACCCCTTCCCCTCCTTGTCGCATCGTGCGCCCTCCCGGGGTGTCCTTGTCCACTCCGACCTGAAGGGCGCTTTGTGGAAGCAGACCCACCAGGGGTTCCGCTACTGGGTCATCTTTGTGGACGACCATTCGCATTTCCGGGCTCTCTTCCTGCTCAAGAGGAAGTCCGACGTGTTTGGCGCGTTCAAGGCCTACTGCACGTGGGTGGAGACGCAGACTGGCTCGCCGGTCAAGGCCCTGCGTGACAACAAGGGCGGGGAGTACATGTCCCAGGAGTTCATCGACTTCTGTGTGGACCACGGCATTGAGCGTCAGCACTCTGTCCGGAACCGTCCCCAGCAGAACGGTGTCGCTGAGCGCACCAACCGGATGCTGTCGGACGGGGTTACAGCCATGCTGGCAGAGTCAGGACTCCCTCAGACGTTCTGGGGAGAGGCCGTCCTCTTGCTGGTCCATGTGCTCAACCGCTCGTACTCCTCTGCCTGCCCAGATGCTACACCCTACGAGCTCTGGTATGGTCGCAAACCGGACGTGTCCCACCTCCGTGTTTGGGGCTGCACGGCCTACGTCCACGTCCAGCGTGACAAGCGACAAGGCCTGTCCCCTCACATGGAGAAGTGCGTCTTTATTGGGTACCCGGAGGGCTACAAGGGCTGGAAGCTCTACAACCCCACAACGAAGTGCACTGTCATCAGTGAATGCACTGAGTTTGATGAGCGGTTCTTCCCTGGCCTGAACCTGCACCCTCTGCAGCTCCATCTCCATCTCCTCCTCCTGTCGACCATTCTGTGCGCCACCAGCATCCTCCCCTCGACTCCATCCCAGAGACCCCCTCGCCGCTCCAGTCGCCCCCAGACTCTCCCGTCGCGTCAGGGTCCATCTGGCACGCCCGCGAGCCCACACCTGCGATTGCGGACTCTGAGGATGAGGATGAGGACGTCGAGGAAGCTGTCAACTTCATCTTTGCTTGTTCTGAGCTCGATGATGATGAGGAGTGCGCACTCTTCGTTTTTGAGGCTGATCCCTTGACGTACAAGGAGGCCATGTGCCGTCCTGACGCGGACGAGTGGCGCAAGGCAATGGACGAGGAGCTGGCAGCGCATCGCTCCAACAGCACATGGGAAGTCACTGCACTTTCCCCGGGCAAGCGGGCAATTGGCTGCAAGTGGGTCTTCCGCTTGAAGCGCAAGGCAGACGGCTCCATCGAGCGCTACAAGGCCCGCCTCGTTGCCAAGGGCTTCTCCCAGCGCCCAGGCTTCGAGTACACGGAGATCTTCGCCCCCACCATCCGCATGTCCTCCATCCGCCTCATCCTTGCTCAGGCAGCGCTCCAGGACCTCCACATGCGCTCCATCTACATCTCCCATGCCTTCATCAACGGCGACCTCGATGAGGAGCTGTACATGAAGCCGCCCCCTGCGTTCACCCAGAGCCAGTGGGGCGAGGTCCTGCACCTGCTTAAGTCGCTCTACGGCTTGAAGCAGAGCGCTCGGATGTGGAACAAGAAGCTGCACACTGCATTTCAGGAGCTGGGCTTCTGCCGGGTGCGCTCTGACGCTGCCATGTACGTCTTTGAGCGAGACGGCATCCGGATCTTTATGTCTATTTACGTCAACGATATCACCATTGTCTCCAACTCTCAGTCCTCCATCGACTCCGTCGTCTCCCAGCTGTCCCAGCACTTCAAGCTGCGCGACCTGGGCTCCACATCCTACCTCCTGGGCATCGAGATCATCTGGGACCATCCCAACCGCTCTGTGGCGCTCTCACAGCGCCAGTACGTCCTCGACGTCCTTGAGCGGTGCTCTCATGTACCTGGCGACCTGCACTTGCCCAGACATCGCCTACTCCGTCTCCACCCTGGGTGCGCAACATGCTCTCTGAGTTTGAGGCCCCACCCGACGGTGCATCCTCCCTTTGCATTGACAACCAGTCTGCGATCTCTGTGGCGAAGAACCCAGAGCACCATGGGAGGATGAAGCACCTTGACCTGCACTTCTACTGACTGCGCAACACGGTTGAGGCTGGCAAGATTGCTCCTGACTTTGTGCCCACTGCTCAGATACCTAGTGCGATGATGGCCAGTACTGTAGCTGCACCGGCTTGCATGCTTCATATGGGTGATTGACAATGTTATCTATTATGTTGGGCTCTCCTGTTGGAGCCTGATGCTGCTGAGAGTGACAGCTGGGGCTCAATGTGACAGACAACACTGTGGTCCAAGTTGAGCTGCTAAACAAATTACCCAAAGAACTTGTGAGGTGAGGCGCACGGGTGTCCGCCACCTCAGCCAATTCCAAGGAATGAAGTGTGGGTGTAAGGCATGCACATGGGTGCTTATCACAGAATAGCTTGATTTGATGTTCGCTGACGAATGATATTATGTAATGATATACGTGTTGTTTACGAGTGTTCAAACGAACCCAATTCCTTTCTCCTCCCCCCACAACTACACAACTATTGAATTTTTGCATAAACCACTATGAAGCTTTCCAGAAACCACCTCAAGGTATGCTACCACATCGAAAGATGATCCATAACCACTACGCACACCTGCACACCTATCACTAGACGCTACTTGTTCTGACTGTGCCCTGCGGCAAGGCATCTGCTTCCAAGTGGAAGTCATTTGAAGCAGTAAGATTCTCAATACTATATAGCATGAATATGCTAAACTACCTATGCAGACGTATTGCAATGTGTCTTCTTTCAATGTGGCGCAAAACTGCAAGAATAGGAAGTATATTTTTATCCTTCCCCTCAGCCGGGGGGAGTGGCCGTTCCGTCACGCATCATTTACGGCCTACGGGTGCTTTTTGTTCTGTAACACTCAGAAGTTGTACTTGACATGTGTATAGCCCATCAAATATGAAATTTCGCCCCATTGTCTCAGCTTGCCTTACCACATTGTGATTCATGTGGTCCAACAAGTAGGCCCTATTTCAGCTTCTAATGAAGACTTAGTCACTGGCCTGCTTATATGAAGCATGCAACAAGCTGATTGTGTGGCTCCTGGCCAACAAGAGATGTTTTCTCCTCTGCAACACCTTTCCAAGAGGTCCACTTGCAACTTCCAACACGATCCCATCTTCACTTGTGTGAACTCCTTGCAGAAGATTGCTACCAGGATGGTCCTTTACCATGCAAAGTGTCGCCTGGAAGAACAGCTCTAACCACACTATTGACGGGCTGTCAAGGTGCCATTGAAGATGCCACCCAGGAAGTCTTGAACCAGCTGTTATGTGGTCACACACTCCAAATCAACATGCCTGCCCTGATAGACGATCCCACCAATACCAGCCCTTGGTACCCCATGTTCACCAATCCCAAAAGTGCAGGTGCCTTGGGATATCAGGACCAACTTGCACACCATATCCTGGTGACCACTTCCCTCTCAGCACACTACCTCTTCCAACCTTTCTCCTGGCTTTCCAACTATGCCCAGTTAGACCTCCTTCTCCTCATCTAAGCCCTCATACATTTGGTGCTATGTACCACAAGGACAGAACAAAATATTCCATCTTTGCCTCCCCCATCATTGAGGAGGCCAGTATATCATCTACTCAGAGAACAGGCAGGTCAAGCATCTTTACCAGTCCTCGCTCTTTGTCAATCTCAACAGACTTTTCAAGTCTGACAACAACACAACAAAAATGAAGATCCTCACCAAACCCACCAAGGAATTGGTATTGGCATATCACAGTGGCATCAGTGCTCTACTCCTTCACTCTCTGACCTGACCTGTGATTCCTACAGTATTCCGGTAACTGCCAGCCCATTGGAATGGATCTACAGGGGCGCATGGTATATCTTGGACTTACGCGCAGCACCAACAGCACTTGGCTCTTTGCTGTGCTCCGCAATACTGTGTGTTGCACCCTGGTCAGTAACCTCTCATTTGCCAAAGGATGGCTGGCTCTTCATGCTGATGCAACAACACCCTGGCCATACCACACCTCCAGAGGAGCTCGTATTGAGGGTCCAGGGCTTCTTAGTCCAGACTAACCTTCCGCCCGTGAGGAGAGCCCAGTACGTGTCCCTGAATATTTTGTGAGCGTATGCATTTGTGAATTATGATGATACACCTAGGATTCCCTCAAACCCAGCCCGGATTAACAATCTGAGGCAGGCGGTGATGGTTAGCGGCCTAGGCACTAAGCCATTCGACAACACAGTTGCGGCTGTAGTTGCCATTTACCAGCACTTTGGCACGCATCTCCAGTGAAATACCCTACGCACTTGGAGCCCTTCTCGCCTAGAGGGTTGCCTTACCCTCGAGTTTGGGAACCGGTACTTCACTCCAGCCAAGTTTGCTGAAGGCAAGCCGAAGGGCAACTTGAGCGAGGTCATTGACCCGTACGGTATTCTGCAGCCTCATCTCACTACTCAAATTCATACGCAAGAAAACGTGGTCGAATACTGGGAGCACAGTGTGGGTGCAGATGAACGCAGGTGTGTTGTGTATTATTTAGGCTTGTGTGACTATCTAAATGCAGCCAGTTCTTATAAGCTGATCAAACCGGAGAGCATCTGTCCCGGGACGATGGTTGAACTCCAGGTTGCCTTTGCAGCACTGAAGATTGGGCCACACGAATATATATTCCTACCCAAGCTGCGTGCAATCTGTGTCCTGAGTCGTGCAGTTCTTACCGTAGGTTTGTTATACTCTGGGCCTATATAATTCTAATCAACGCTTACAGGACTACAACACTTCGGCGCTCAAGGAGTTAAGCCTCCAGACGGTTTCTCCGCTCAAGAAGCTCAAGCGGAAAATTGGTTATGGGGATAAGGACGAGAGCATTACACAGGAGCCTCGGCAGAGGTTGAAGCGATTGACATTGCAGGATCAGGATGCGGGAAGTAAGGATATATCTATGTCAGTGTCGTAGGCTGGTTCTTTGCACTCTATGACTATTGTACCTCGTCCTGGAAAGCAACATTTCAAGCGATCAGGTGGAATAAATAGACAGAAGGCAATAGATTATGCGCAGAAAGTACAGATGCAGGCTTGGGTACACAGCAAGGTTATACATGGTCAAGAAGAAGTCGCACCGCAGATATTTACATAGTAGCTATAGGGAGAAGTATACACCTAGGAGTCATAACACCGCTGGAACTTACACAAGGCATGCTCGAACATGATAGAGTCATATGTCATCGCAGTGCGCTCAGAGTCCGTGAGTCCGTCATAAACAAGGGTGTACAACTCAGAGAAAACCGCAACAGTGGTCACCTCAGAGCTGCCCTTGTCCAAGAGACGGAAAGATTGAAGGCAAGTGTCCGCACCTTTGTCCAAGTGATGGACCATGGCACCCATCTCCCCCGTCGAGGGCATCGCTACCTTGCCCGCGTACACGAGGTCCGCCGTGATGAGCATGCCTGTCAGAGGCCCAAGCTGCGGCAAGATCTTGCGACCCGTGCGATCCTTCCGCTGCGTGAAGTCGAAGGTGTCCTTGTAGCGCATCTGCCAGCCGGGCTCCTGGCCAGCGAAGCAGTCAAGCCAGAGCTGCTCGCCCTCGAAGTACGTCCTGGCGTTCTTGGTGGAACGAGTGGTCGCCTGGCTGTACGCGCGCGCGTTGCAGAAGTAGCGGTCCTTCTCCTGGTTGAAGGCGACCACGGCAGGGTCAGTGCATATCTCCTGGTAGAGGGCCTCCCAAGCCTCCACGTCGGGGAAAAGGAGGTGCTCAGGATACTCCGAGGAGAAGTGCGTGCGGTAGAAGAACGCGCGCCAGCACCAGAGGCTCGCTATTGCCCCAGGCTTGTCGACGTTGTTGGGGTGAAGGCAGCCATGAGAGGAGAAGGCGTTGCGAGCCTCCGGTGCGTGCTGCCGGAAAGCGAGGAGGAAGTCGAGGTTGTCGTTGACGCGCTGCTGCAGCGACGTAAGGGGGATAGGCAGAGGGGATGAGAGCAGAGGTAGCAGCTCCTTGAGATATTTAATCAAGCGCGAGGCAGCGGACTGCATGGTGTGATCAAATTCCTCAGAGTCCACCGCGTATGCGGGGGAGACTAAGTGTAAGGTCAGCAGATAATAAATAAACCAGGGGAAATGACGCACAGATTGCGCTGCTAAGGTCACCGCTACCGCTGATGCCGCGCCACATCTTGCGGAAGACCTCGAGGTGCTCGGAGATTTGAGGCATTACCGCAGACTCCTTAGAGTCAAGCTGGGCCAGGGGATGCACGTTCAAGTCCGCGAGGAAGGGAGACAAGGCATCGATGGTCAAGCGGGAGGAGCGTATGCCGCTCTTGGGAAGCAGTGTCCCGCGCACGTGCATGAAGGCGTCAAAGACCCCAGGGAGCAGGAGGACGTCAGGGGTGCGGAAGCTGTCAAGGAGCGCACGGACAAGTACTCCCTGGAGACGGCCCTGGTTATCCGGATACTCCAGCCATGACTTCAGCGTGTCGCATAGGTGGGCAACGAGGACGTGGTGAATGCGTCCCTTCTCACTAGGAAGGCGCCCTGGTACGTAATGGTGAACTCGCGGGGTGTCCAAAGTGGAAGGTAGTCCTGGGACTTAGGGGAATGCGCGACACGGTGTCGGTGGAGATCTGCTGCTGGATATCTTTGAGAAGCCTTGACAGCCACTTGTACTGCTCGACTACTTTGACTACGTCATGGTTAATATGCATGCTCACCAAGAAAAACATGTGCTTACCTTTGTTAGCTAAAAGGCCGTAGGCGAGCGACGGGATGTCGACCTCAAGCCAAGTCCACGCGGCCGTGATGGCGAGCATGTACTCGCTCCGCAACGTCGCAAGCTGAAGGCCATAGGACTTGAGCTGTTCAGCCCTGTAGCTTGCAGCAACCCAAAGTGAAGCAAGCCAAATGCACAGGTTTGCCAAATTGGTGAAGGACTTGATATATGGTGTGGTGAGCAGTCAGCTGGTTCTCAGCGAGGAGGTTGCGGTTGCTATCTGCAACCCTAATGCTCTCATCGATGTCCTTGAAGAACACCTGAAGCTGAGGCAAGTTGAACTTGTTCAAGAGTGTGTCGTGGGCTTCGATGATTTAGTTGACAGAAAAAATGATACAGAAAAAAATATACACACGCTTTGGGGTCAGTGCTCTCATGTACCTGGTGACCTGCTCTCGCCCAGACATCACTTCAAATTGGGGCAGGTTGTTGAATGTGGTGATTCTGCGCATTCTTCATGTCTGCTTGAGTTCAGACTCTGCACAGTGCTCGTGCGCAGTGCGTCCTTCCTAATCTAGATGTGTGTTGGCACCAGCTGGAATTGAACTCTTGGCTGATTATACTTTGTTTCCTCCATAGCTCACTGGCTTAATGCTTTTCTTGTCGGATATTTGGCCCATGCCTCGTCCTCCCTGCGGTCCGCGTCGTCTGCTTTCCTGAGGAGCTCCACTTGGACCACAGTTTGTTGTCTGTCAGATTGAGAGCCCCAGCCTTTGCTCTCAGCAGCATCACGCTCCAACGGAATGACGATAGCAACATGTATGATTGTGCCTGTCCATCAGAAGCTCCAGCACAAGCTGCACACAATCTAACCCCATCGGAGTGTACCTTCCCCTCCTACAGTCATTCCCCTGGCACAAACTTCCTGAAGCAATGTGCAGAACACAATCTCCTCAATGCAACACAAGTCTTTCAAAAACTCACACTATTGATTACAGCCCCCAGGAATTTGTCTAACATTTATCAGGAGCTGTCTTTCCCCGACTGGCTACACAAATGACCAGCTTGGATGGGATGGTTGCCTTCGAGAAAATAACACTGCCATCAGGCGACCAGACCACCCAGTGGCATGAATTCATCATTGACAACCACGGAAGTATCCGGTACATTCCCAACTCTATGCATGTCCTCCAGGGTCTTGATGTTGCCTGCTTTGGGGCATTTAAGACCTATGGCTGCCAAGAACACGCATCATACACGTGTTGCATGGGGCTCAATATCAATAGACATCTTTCATGAGCTCATTAAGGAACTATTTAACTGAACTTGGGGGGAGAGGGCCAATACTGGCATGTCCAATTGATGAGGTGTTGTAGAGTATTTTTATCAGATATAAACACTTCTTGGCACAATTAATAGTTACTGTAAACATTGCACTATCTGACTTGAACCACAGAGCACCACTCACAACATCATGTTGATTTGGATCTGCCTGATTTCTGGATTAGCAACACCAGACAATATTCACTTGAGACTATTAAGCAAATGTACTGTCTTATGTACTGGACAAGCAAGGTACACGAAGGACTGCACTGATTGAGTTCATATGCATGTGAGTTGCAATAATTACTCTGTTACGTGACAGCCCTTACAGCATTATTAGCAGCTAATCTAGTTTCTCTGATCTCAGCATTGTCCTCTGGTGGGCAGGTACCCTAGCATAGGAGGTCTGTCTCTATTGCCCACATGCTTATATCTCAGAACACACAATAAACCAACTTGCTTGAAAGCAATACTAGTGTTTGAGCATTTATTATGACCAATCATATCAGCTATGGCATTCACCAACAAATAGTAATTACAAGTCCGAGGTGCTGTCACAGAGCTGGAATTTGTGTGCATGAACTGATTAAAGCTTCTCCCAATGATGCAGCCTGCTTCCTGGTATATTATCCTGACCTATCCATTTTCCAAGTGATTCTATGGGCCCTCTCAAACTATACATATCTCACAAGGGTGTAGCAAAGTGAGGTTAACAGAAGTGTTACATTGTTACATTTATACTTGCAAGGTAGCTTGTGAAATTAGTAGCTCTAGTGTATTCATTGATTTTCCTTCATATCTCTACTATCTGCCATAGCTCATGACTACTTTGATGCAAGGACATTCTCATATATACATTTCATCTGCAAGACAACTTGTGGCAGCAGGAGTTAGAAATATTGACTTGATCTGTACAGGGGGTGATCTAACACTACTGATATTTCTCGCCTCCGGCCATGTTTGGGACGATTGGATAGATATTAAAAAGCTTAATTTGATCATATATAACACTCTGGAGGTTAGTGCATGAAGTACTTGGGGGTAGAGGGCCAATACTGGCATGTCCGATTGATGAGGTTTTGCAGAGAATGAAAATCCTCTATCAACACCTCTAAGTATGCTGAACAGCTAACATAAAGCATTGCACTGCGTGGCTTTGACAAAGGGGCCTCATGTACCTCCATATGTAAAAGTTCAAGAGCTATGTTGCAACTATCACACCCAGCTTGTCAGCCGGCTACATGTTATAATCCGCTCATAATGGCCTAGCCAAGGCGCATAAGGCTACTATAAGCTGACTATAAGTGAGGAGTGCAATTGTAAGGCTCTTATACGCTGGGGCAAAGTTTGCAACATACTGACAACATTCTGTTGATTTAAACCTGCCAATTCTTCATATGTACTAAGGCCAGAAGATATTTTCCAGAGAGTACAAGGAGTGCTCGATATCTTACACACAGGGCAAGCAATATACACAGGACACTGCCCTGATTGAGTGAGTATCCATGTCCCTTTGCCACAATTGTCTTATTAGAGGACATTTTCTACAGCATTGTGAGCAACTGATTTGATTTTTGGCATCTAATTGAAGGAGTATTTCAACCTTGCTTACTAATAATTGAACACCCTAGCATAGAAGGGCTGGTCTTACTGACTCTATCTCCAGATGTGTGAACACTAGTATTGCTCTTCAGATTTTTGGGTGATATTAAAGCTTCTTATGAAGGTTTGATCTCCTTTCTTACTCATTATGCTGGCTTATTCAATATCCAGGCCATGCTTCTGGCATTTCCATAGAGATTTTATCAGCAGAAACAACCTAACACAACTTGAACTTTACCTGATGTAGCAGATACAGATCAGATGCAGCTATAAATCTGAGGGAATGAACTTGGTTTGCTATCTCCACTGTTATCAATAACATAATGATTGATTACTTGGATGTAGGGGTATTTTTGTGTATATTTCACCTGCAGTAACACTCAATCAGCATATTAACAAGGGTTTTCTTTATTAGCTTGTTATGTACAGCAGCTGATCTAACACTACTAATGGTTTCAAGGACTGTAACCATGTTTGGGATATTGAGTGTGCCCCATTGGACAGATCTTAAAAAGCTGAATCTGATGACATATATCACTATAGGGATTTGTACACAAAGGACTAAGATGTAAGCCAGCAAAGCTCAATGTGGCTGAACTGTGGCACTAATGGGGAATTGTTGCTCTGATTGTGAGTGCTATAGTGGACATTACATCATACTTTTTACACAGTGTGATCCTACTCATAGATAGTTTCCTGCCAACACTTGTTTCACTTGATTTGGACTACCTGAGCTTGAGATACAAAGGAATTTGTGTCAAGAGCCAAACAAGACCAAAGCTGATGGCAGGGAACGCGGATTCTGCGTTCCCTGCCATCAGCTTTGGCTTTGTTTGTTCTCAGCCACAGCTGACATCACTGTCCCTCCTTTCCTCCTGATATAATACATTCAACAGCATGTAACACCTCAGCATTTGTCTGCCTAGCACAGCACAGGAGGCATTCCATTGACTGGGTCATATTATCATGCTGAAAACCGTGGACAAACTGATTATACTATACACTGCTGCCATTTTGAGCACAATTTGTGTGTTTATGCAGCCTGTGATCACTCTGACAACAGACGGCATATCCCATTGAATACCTATTCAAAGGCTGAATCCAATGGTATATAATACTTTGGGGGTTTGTGCACATTGTACTGAGATACAGGTCATGGAAGCTGAATGTGGCTGAATTGTGGCACTAATGGGCATTTGTTGCCCTATTTATGAGTGCTAGAGTGGGTATTACATCCCAATATGTACACCATCAGATTTTACTCACTCATAGCTGTCTGTTGACATGCCATTCATAAAATATGGGCCATTCAATGGTCTAAAATGAAGAGTCTGTGTTCCCTGCCATCAGCTTTGGTTGTCTTTGTTCTCACCTTGTTGCCCCCTCCTCTAGTTTTTTTGGTCACTGCTTCTCCAGTTCTGCCTCAAATGGCACATGTCATATGCTGTTAGGAAGGTGTTTTAGATCTCCACAGTATGAGGGTATTTATGTTCATTTATCACCATCATATCATTCACAATCCCTTGTCAGAAGGGCACGCACACCGTTTATTGAGCTGGTACAGCATTTTATTGCTGATGTGTATTGATGCCTAACACCTCAGTAGACCCTGATTATGTCTGCACAGTATCCAGGGGTGTAGTTGTGATACAAGCACCCGTGGGTCCCTTTAAACCATTAATGTCTTGTTCACCAAGCCAAAAAGCAGTAAATCGCTGTTTACACAGTAGTCTCCTTACTGAATGGTGTATATCTTTGCTCTATAATACACCTATGGTCAAGGGCTACCTGGTGTGATTGTTTCTGTGGCTCTATAACCTCTAGCTATTGCGCTAAAGCTGTTTTACTACATTTTGTAGCAAGGCTCTTGGAGCCTTTCCTCCCGCAAAATAAGCGCCCAAAAAGCGGAATCTGGCTAAGTCCGTTCGGCGCTAGTAGAAGTCGCTGGGATGGACTTCTACTAGCGCCCGAGGGCCTTGGCCAAATTTTCTTGAAAAATGGGCGCTTTTTGCAGCATTTTTATCATAGCTCGTTCATTTTTCCACCAGATTGAAAGTATTGTATACCGTTAGGAAGGTGTTTCTGAGGGCTATAGAATGGTGCTAAGCAATGATGACATTGCAGATCATAATGCACGGGATTCAGCAAAATACTGCCTGGGAAAGTGTCTACTAAGAGCCATGATGGTCACTTTTTGGCTCACACCGCCTCCAGTTTGTATCTATATTGCATGCATGATATACCACTGTGAAGCTGCTCTAAAGCTCTACCTGATGGGGGTACAGTGCCATAGCTTAATCCCTTAGTGCTCTATGATTATGCAATCATTGCTGTTCATATCATTCAATAGAAGCCTGTAGCAGCCAGTGAGTAGGCAGTGGCAAGGGTATATCCATGGGTACTTTTGAGTCCACCCACACCCACACCCTTGACTTACCCATACCCACGAACCCACGGGTCCCTTGGGTTAGGGTTACCCATCCCGTGGGTCAAATACCCAAGGATTTTTCACCCATGCCGAGGGTAATCCTTGTATCCCTGGGTCGAGAGCTCAAACTAGCAGAAGACAAGGTAGGACTCAATAGAATAGGTGGTGTACATGATCATCCTATACATGTACTAGTACTGCTACTACTCCTGAACAGAAAACAGTTCCTATGAAGAAACGGAGGTCAGTAAACTGTCATCTGAAGGGAGAATGAGTAGCTCTATACCGGAAGTCCCTGTCGAGCCCATTGTGATAAGGCTAGCATTTGAGCATTGGACGAAGGAGCAGGAGCTCCACCGGGTAATCCAGCATAGGCGAGGGATAGTTGTAGCCCTATAAACTCCTCCCAGACGGCCTTGAGATAGTGATGTTTGTGTAGGAAGGACCATGTTCTGGTGTAGTCGAGCAAAAGAGCATACTGCTCTGCCTCTAGAGCCTCAATCGGTACCACAAAGCGGTCCTCTTCAAGGTTGTGCACCAAGTCGAGGAAGGCCGAAGGCGGGAGACCGGAGAGAGCAGTGAACGTTGTCGGAAGGTGAAACTAACATAGGCTCAGTCAGGAACACATAGTCACTCCTCGGTGTGGTTGCTGGTACCTCATAGACAGTCCGAGTACTCATCTCAATCACACGCAGCATCAGTGTGTGGACGACAACGTTGCTCCGGGGACTACTCCAGTCGTCACGGATGAGCTCGATGGACACGCGCGTGTCTCCGGCAGCGGGGGTGGGAGACGCATAGCTCGAGCGGGGGGGAGACACCGAGAACTCGGCGGCGAGGAAGTCCGGCGGCGAGGAAGAGATAACGACAAGGTCTGGCGGTGAGGAAGAGAGGCGAGCGCGAGGCGACACAGAGCGACGATCAGCGGGCGGCGGGCTGGGACGAGACATGTTGGTGGAGGACAAGAAGCAAAAAAATAGGCGCGCGACGTCGAGCATCAAGACGCGCGCGTGAGCGAGGCGGGGGACACGGAACGGGACACACAGACTACCGTACGACAAACGGACAGGTCGGGAACATACATGCGCGGTGCGAGACTACTCTACTTAGGCACGAGCGCGGCGGCGAGCCAGGGTGTCCGCAATACGGTCCCACCCATCTTCCATCTCGTAGTCGTCACCGTCGCCATCCTTGACCTCGTTGAGTTTGGAGACCGCGCAGACGTCTTCAGACTTCACCATGCCGAGGCGCACCCAGTCGCCGAGACACATCACAGCGCGCGTCGTTTGCGCGCTGAGACGGCTGCGGACATGAGTGAGAAGCCGGCGGCCGCGGCTAAATGTCCTCTCGACGTCGACGGAGGTTGCTATGGAGGAGACGTGGTTAGCGCAGTACACGGCGGCGATATGCGAGGACATACCGGGGATTGACAGATAGTCGAGCGCCATACGAGAGAGGTGAGGGTAGAGCTCGCGCTGGGCGTGCCACCACGCGAGGGCGTCCTTGGTCGGCTCGGGCGGAGTGCTCAGGTAGCGCGTGAGCTCGTCCTCGCAGCCGGCGGTGAGTGCCGTGAGGCCAGGGAGGTGGTCGAAGATGTTCACGTGCTGTGACCGTGAGTGAGTGAGGACAGGAGACAACATGACGTGGCAGGTACTCACCGCGGGGATGTTCGGTGGCGCTGACCCGCCGGCGCCCTCCTCGTTGTCCGCGTTGTCGCCGGACATGTAGTGGGCCTCGTACTCCTCGCGCACCATCTCGCGCGCGTTCTTGATCCATGCTGCGGGCCAGCGGGCCTTCTCGAAGTACCGCATCTTGTGGCCTGGATGAAGAACTAGATAACCAACAGTTAGTACCCGCATATCGAACAAATCAGTACTCGCGGACGTACCCATCGCAATCCTATACGTGGCCGACATATCGCTAATCTTGTAGTAGCGGTTCAGCGTCCTCTTTGCGAACCCGAGCGCGGTGCGGAGGGCCGGTTGGAGCGTGCTGGTGGCGCGGGTGTTGTCCGTCATGTAGGCATCGATATGGTCCATAGCAGGTATGACCATCGCCAAGTTAGGCGTGTCGCGGGAGAAATAGAGTGTTGCGTCCTTGAAAATCTGGCCAGCACGGACCACGGAGGTGGAGCATGGCGAGAGAGGCGGGCGCGAGTGGACGGGGCAGGCGGAGGGATGAGGAGGAGGTCAGGATGGGAGGAAGGAGAAGAGGGCGTGAGTGGAAGGGAAGGAAGGGGAGAACGGCGTGCGTGAGAGTGAGCGGGGTTAGAGCGGGGCGGTGAGAGAAAGAACGCACCTTCAAGGTGTCGCGCAGCTGGGCGGCAATCTGCCATTCGTCGGCTGACAGCTCGAATGCCCGGAGGCCCCGCTCCTGCTTGGAGCAGAGCCTGTCGACGGCCTCTCGGTACTCGACCGCGACGTTGAGCATATCAAACGACGAGTTCCAGCGCGTCTTGACATCGCGTGGGATCAGGCGTTCGTCGAGGTTGAGTTCGGCGCATATCTCTTTCCACGCGGGCAGGATGACGGTCGTGGAGTTGACGATCTTGAAGGCAAGTCTGCGCATCTGTCAAAGCGTGAGATCCCGTGCGGCAAGGCTTCTCCCGGCGGATGACTAACCTTCGTGAGAACCATCTTGGCTGGATGAACCTCCCGTTCGTACTCCTTGAGCTCCTCCCCCTCCAACGCCCCCACCTCGTTGAGCCAGCTCTCCTCATCGTCCGCGAGGAGCTTGTCCTCGTCGTCCTGATCGACATCCCCGGCGCCCACCTGGCCAGGCAACTCCCTCTCTTCAGCCTCCAGCTCCTGTACATGGGTTAGGAGCTCTCGAACGTCGTCGTCGACCTCTTCGACGTCCGCAAGAGCCTTCACATCAAACTGCCGGATGAGGCTGCGCGCGGACAGGTTCAGGATATGGAGGAAACAACGGGTACGTGAGAACTGCCCGCCGAACGCCTGCAGCAGCTCAGCTAGGTGTTCGGTCATGGTATCATTGTTTGACGCATTATCACAGGTCACACTTAGGATCTACACAACACCGGTAAGCCTCGCATTTATCTTGAGGTATCGGGCGAGTACTAACCTTGCTTTCGATGCCGAAATCTTGTAGGACCTCCGCGAAGGCAGCTGCCAGGTTAACGCCGGTGTGCGACTACACCGTGGACATCAGCGCACGCACTTGTATAGGTACCCGTACGTACCTTTGCGACTTCTACTAGGTCAAGCAGCATCCGCAGCGGCTGACCGTTGACCTTTAGGTGCACCATGAGCGCGATGAACGTGCGGTGATTGGGCGACGTCCACGCGTCGGTCGCGAAGCTAAGGCGGCCGTCGTACTCCTTGTACTCGGGGTAAGTATATAGCTTCTCACACGCTCGTAAGCTGACGCGCACCTGTAGGAGTTGGGCGATGCGCTGGCGTGTCCGCGCGAAGACCAGCTTGGCGTCACGAGAGACGGTGGACGGCGAAGGTACGTAGTAGCCCGGGCGCCCAGTCTTCATCAGACTGAGGAACCCTTCGTCCTTGGCAATGCTGAACGGCCGTAAACTTTGGCAGACCCACTTCACGATCTCGGCGCTGGAAGGCCGGCCGTCGTCAGCACGCGCGCACCACGTCCTCAAGGTATCATTACTCACCGTGTTTCCTGTCGCGTATGCTGCATATGGCTGTATGTCACAGCCTCCTGGTCCTTCCGTGCGAAGAATGTACTGATCCTTCCCGTTTGCAGGATACTCTTCACGATTGTGTTGCGCGCGGCCTCAGGATACTCTTCACGATCGTGTCGCGCGCGGCCTCAGGAGACGCCGTCTCCATCGCGCGCGCGACGGCCTCGGTACCCCAGCACGCCAACGCGTGCTTACGCATGTTCCCCGTCGACCTGTCGCGGGTATCGAGGAAGCGGCGAGTGGTGAACGCGCAGCTAGTCCTCGCACACGCGAACTGGTGCGCGCGCCGGTTGCCGTGGTAGACGACCTCCACCTCGTGCTTGAAGAATCCGTAGATAGGCGAGACCCAGCGTTTGCGCAGGCGGGCTGTTGTGTGTCAGTGTGGGTGTAGGAAGGGATGATGGTCTACGTACCGAGTTTGTCGTCTTCGGTCTCGTCGGCGACGGCGCTGTCTTCATTGCTGTCGTCGTCACCGGCCGCTTCGGTCTTGTCGTCGGGCTCGTCACCGGCCGCTTCGGTCTTGTCGTCGGGCTCGTCATCGCTGCTGAGGACGATGGCGGTCGACTTTTTCTTCCCCCGGGGCTGGGACTCTTCGTCCTCGACCTCCTCGACCGTAGTCTTGCGTGATTTCTTGGCGGGGGGAGCCTCATCCTCGCTCGATGGGGGGTGTGCTCGAGTGCCGGTGCCTGTTCTCTGAGAAGCTCGAGTGCTCGCTGTTGTGCTGCCGGCGCTGGCCGTGGAGGCTGTCTTCTTGAGTGTCGGCGGTGCAGCACCCTTAGCAGGGCCCTTGGGGGCTTTCCCCTTGCTGACGTTCTTCTTGGACTTAGACATGAGGATGCTGGATGCTCGAGTGAGGTTGCGGGTTGGTGTATGGGTTTGCGGGTGGCCTTGCGGGTGGCCTCTCTGTATTTACTACACGCGGGTGGATGCAGGATACTATACAGTTTAGTGGCACAGAATCCCACGGTTCTCGGGTGGTCACCCAGCACTTGTGCACAGCCATCGGTAGTGAATACAGCTTCCCAATCCGGGCAAGGATGCGGGTACCCTTGCCCGTGGGTAAGGATTATACATGGGTCACCAAGTTGAGTATCTGTACCCACAATCCTCGGGTGGATCCCTGCGTGGGTGTAAGGATTACCCATACCCTTGCCACTGCCTACCAGTGAGGCATTGGCTGTGTTACTAAGTTGTCAAGACTGTGGTACATGTAAACATATAATGTACAACAATCAACACAGCTACCAATCAAGCCATTGTAGTATTCAAATACAGTGCACTGGAGTCCCTCTAGCAACAATGTCTGAGGAAGGAGCTCGTATCTAGCTGCCTGCACTAGATCTTGACACTGGGGCATGCAGACTTCGCATATTTGAGTATTGAGCTTGGCTGTTGTGATTGTTCTTATCACCTTAATGTACATAAGTGAACTTTAGTTGTAGGAAATGGGTAACTACGGTCAACACAGTGTGATACCATATTGCTGCTACTATTCTACTATCAAGGAACAAGCAATGTGCATACACCTATAGAAGCATTGTTAGCACCGTTTGATGCTTCAGGTAGCAGTTGGCAGAGTGATTTCCCATGCTGTGCCACCTAGGGTTACACAAGCGCCCACCCGTGAGCATTAGAGCAAGGCTAGCAAGCAGTCAGGGTGGCTGTGTGCATGATCTAGTCTCTAACCCTAGAGTTTCTAATGGATGGGGACCCTAACCCCAGGTTTGTATGTGGAAGTTGTATGTGGCGCTTATTTCAGATCTAAGGATTTGTTAGCTGTGATTGAAAGTATTTTCCCACGGGGTCAGATTGGCGTTACAGAATTTGGCTGGGAGCTCACCCCATAAGAAACGATTTCTTCGTTCCTCATCAATCGTAACTATGATATTAGCCAGAGAAACAGGATGTGGCTGAAGTGTGGCAGTAATGGGTAATTGCAGCACTGTTAGACAGTGCTGTAGTGGACATCACACCTCACTTTCACACAGGGTGATCCAACTCATAGATCGCTTCCTGGCAACATTTATTTCATCTCATTTGGACTACCAGTACCAGAGATACAAAGGAATTTGTGTGAAGAGCCAAACAAGACCAAAGCTGATGGCAGGGAAGGCGGATTCTGTGTTCCCTGCCATCAGCTTTGGCTTTGTTTGTTCTCAGCCACAGCTTACATTATTGCCCCCTCCTCTAGTTCTTTTGGCCACTGCTCCTCCAGTTCTCCTTCAAATGGCATCTGTCATATACTGTTAGGAAGGTGCTCCTGAGCTTTACAGTATGGGGGTATTGATATGTATTAATGACCATGATGTCCTCTATAGTACTTCATTGCAAGGACACATAAACCACTTACTTAGCCTGTACAGCAGTGTACTGTCAACTCTACAGTCTCAATTGACCCTGTTTATGTATCTCTGCAAGATATATGGGGGTGTAGTTGTGGTACAAGCACCCCTTTGTCTCTTTAAACCATCAATGTCTTATTTACTCGAGCAAAAAGCAGTAAATCACTATTCACACAGTTCTCTACTTACCAACTCATGTATATCTTTGCTCTTAATGCACCAATGGTCAAGGCCAATGTGATGTGATTGTTTGTGTGGCTTTATGCGCTCTAGCTATTGTGCTAAAGTGGTTTCACTCCATTTGAAGCAGTGGTAGTGCCCAAGGGGTCAAACTTTGTTGGCCACAGCTTGTCCAGGTCTATTCAAACTGCAAGTGCAGTATACCATTAGGAAGGTGTTTCTTGGGGCGGTCTGATGGTGGCATGCGATATTGGCCTACTGTATCTGAAATCTGGCAAAAGATCACTGATAAGCACCTAGTGAGAGTCCGTCTCTCCTCCAGTTTTAAACTGAGTTGCATGTTCAATATACCGTTAGAAAGCTGGTTCAAGCTCTATCTGATCAGAGTACATCTGCACAGCGTAAGTCCTTTATATGCCCTATGATTATGCAAGATTTAATCTCTCATGATTCAATGAGCACCCAGGGATGATTGACTGTAATGCTGTGTTGTAAAGAATTCAGTATATGTGAACAAACAGTTTTGAATGTTGGTAAAGCCACCAATTATGCTGTTGTGTCATGCTCACACCGCAGTACATCATGACTGGAGTACAACAGTGACTAATGGTGAACTAATCTCAGAATGGAACAATGTCATATCACTAGTATTGCAATGCTCAGACAGGATAATCAACATGTTGAACCCCTAAGGAAGCATTGTTAGCATACCCTGTGGCTTTAGACAGTGGTTTGGGGAGAAGCTGCCCATGCTGTGCCACCTAGGGTTACACAGGCGCCCACCATAGAGCATTAGAGTGAGGCTAGCAAGCAGTCAGGGTGGCTGTGTGCATGATCTAGTCTCTAACCCTAGATTTTCTAATGGGCTGTGACCCTAACCCCAAGTCTGTATGTGGAAGATCTATATGGCGCCTATCTCAAATATAATAATTTGTTAGCTGAGATTGAAAATATTTTCCCACAGGGTCGACTTGGTGTCACACTTTTTGGCTGGGAGCTCACCCCATAAGAAACAATTTCTTTGTTCCTCATCAATTGTAAAGCTCCAGCATTGTTCAAATGTGAGCTCTAGTACTGACTCACCTGGAGTAGGTTTGCAATGCGCTTGCGCTACCACGCAAAGACCATCTTGACATTGCGGGAGACGGTCGACGGGGACGGCACGTAGTAACCCAGACAACCTGTCTTGATGAGGGACAAGAAGCCGTGATTGCGCACGATGCTGAATGGGCGCAAGTTCTCTCACCCACTTAACAATCTCGGCGCAGGTCTCCTGTTTTGTGTGCTGCATATGACTGTAAGTCACTTTACCTTTCTTCTTGCCGTGCGCGAAGTACGTGCTGATACGGCCGGTTTTCAGGATGCTCTGGACAATGGTCTTCCGTGTTTCAGCCACACTCCCTGTCTCCATCCCCCGTCATACCACCTCCTCTCCCCAGCACACTTCTGCGTGGTTCTTCACGTTACCAGTCAACCCGTCCCTCGTATCCAGGTAGTGCTTGATGGTGTGCGTGCAGCCAGCAGCTGTTGTAGCCAAATACTGTCACAAACCGTATAGCTCCCGTAACTGTTTTATATACGAACCGTCAGCCTTCGTATTGTGGCACCAAGCTCCGGGGCAGCCACCGGGAGCTGCCTAATCAGGCAGGCAGTCCGGGGGAGGCCTGTTATCCCTGTTGAGATAATAGATAGCCCAGATCTGGGGAGATAAGGGCCTAATCTCACTGATTAAGCCCCTCCCCTTATCTGCCGAGCTGCCCGGCCCTCCCGATAGCCTTGGGGGGCTGGCGGCTATTTGCCCCTTTGGGCACCACATGTTACGACCATGCGGATCGGGGACCAAGTCGGGGTCGGACTTCGGGGTCGGACTTCGGAGGTCGGAGGTCAGGTCGGACCTGGACTCAGGACGAACGCACAAGGCAAGGACTCCGGCAAGGCTATTAGCAACACCTCGAGTCTAAGTCGAGTCCTTGACTTCGGACAAGGGTATGGGCGGGGGTCGGAGGTCGGAGGTCGGACGAGCGGACGAGCGGATGAGCGGACGAGCGGAGGAGATCGGAGGAGATCGGACGAGAGGAAGGGAGGGCGGAGGAAGCAGATTGAGTGCGGATAAGACACTTTACAACGAGATATACGAACTGAGGAATAGTCTACATCCAGGCGAGTATTTACAGAAGTAATCTGATTGTTCTGGCGAAACAATAAGGAGCAACGTAAAAGGAAGGAAGTCCGAAAGAGTGGAGTCCAAATACAATAAGCTATTGTCTTCGTCCTTCCGAGTCAATACCGTAGATAAGGAGCGGAGTAAGTATCGGACATGAGAGGACATGAGCGGACATAGCGGACATAGCGGACATGGCGGACATGGTAAGTATGTAACGGTCAAGAGTGGACGTACGGCGGACATGAGCAGACATGAGCGGACCTGGGCAGACATGAGGTCCGAACCTTCGGAGGTGGTGCACGGGATGTAACACCACACCCTGGTAGGCTCCCCCCTCTAGCTCACTCATTTTCTACTCAATCTGGCTGATTGTATGCGCGTTTTGAACGCATTTTCAGGGCAAACATAACAAGGGTATTGCGACGGATATTGGAAAAGTACTCACTGCGCCTCCCAGTGGACTTACAGCCTCTTCTTCCCACAGGAAATGGGCCATATCTCTGCCGTTTCTTTGCGTGCAGGAGCGCAGAGTATATCCCCGGATTCGGATGCTCAATACGCACCAGACGAGCCCTCACGCGCACAGAACCGTCCAGCAGTTCCAGTGCAGTGCCTGCCCCACCTCAGGGGCAGGCCTGCAAGCTGCAACTTGGCCATTAGTGGCCGGAATCGTGTCGGAAAAGACTCCTTTCAAAGGTACTCTATACCTTGGGCGACCCATTCGCACAGCCGCGCAAGGCGCGGTTCCAGCCAGGGGAGGCGAGCAGTGCTCAGCCACAGCAGCCTGAGGCCTCCCCTGGCTGATATCTCCACCAGTTCTCCACCGATAGCTGAGTTTTATACACCGTCTGAAAGCTGCTAAACACAGCTATCAGACAATGTATACAGCTCAGCAATCCGTCTACTCGAACTGGCGCTCTCCTCATGCCCTCCTCCTACCCCCTCCACTCTCACCCTCTGTTCTGTCATAGCTCTAGCCTGTCTCAGACAGTCATCTCATGTTTCAATACTTGGGGGGAAGAGGGCCAATACTGGCATATCCGATTGATGAGGTGTTGTAGAAAATCTTGGTTATTTGTTAACACCTCTTTCTACACTGAAAAGCTGATATGAAGCATCACATAGTGTCACCTTGATGCAAGGCCTTGATGTACCTCCATATGTCAAGATCCAAGATTCACTGACAACACCATGTTAATTTGGATCTGCATATTGCTTATTGCAGCAAGGCCACAAAATATTTGCTTGACTCCCCTGGGCATGCTTTATTTCCTATGGATAGAGCAGTTAGCATACATGTCCCTTTGTAGCAATTGTCTCATTAGGTGGCAGCTCCTACAGAATTGCTAGCAATTGATGTTACTGTCTGTGTTTGATTGAGCTGTACTGGATGTATAATCATATATCAATGAATGTTCAAACACAAGTTTTGCTTCTAAGCATTGTGGATGAGTATTTGTTCTCAGTTCATCTTTATAAGCTATGACATTCCCCAACAACAGTCATTGCAAATTGGCATTGGTGTCATAGAGCTGCGGCCTGTGGGCAAATACTGGCTAAACAGCTTTTTATGATGATTCAGTCAGGTCTCTTGTTAATTATACTGTCTTATCCATTTGTGAAATCATGCTACTAGCATTCCCAGACCATTGGCAGAGACAGCTCAACAAAACTGGTGCATTTGCTCGGCATAGCAGACAGCCTGCACTGTGATATATGTTCAATGCAGCCAGTAAAATCAGCTACTGTACATCTAAGCAATTCATAATTGAATGGTCACTTGAGTAGAGAAACAGCTACCAGATTGGTTTACTATCTCTACTATTAATGACAGCTTATGGCTACTCCAGTATGGGGACATTATCACACATGTTCCATCTGCAAGACCATTTGATTGTTGTCCTCGCAGGTGCTAGGCAAACAGGCTGAATCTATATATGGGGTGATACAACATGACCAACAGTTTCAAGGCCTGTGACGATGTTTGGCTCATATCATTCACCATGGGATAGATGTAAACAGCTGAGCCCAATGTCTCAATGAGTTGTTTCTTGTTTGTTAAACTACTTGGACCAGAGACACAAGGGGATTTGTGTCATAAGCCAAACAAAGCCACAGCTTACATCGATGTCCCTCCTTCCTTATCAATTTCATGTAATTCACAAAAGCAATGGCTTAGCACTTGAACACTGCTGCCACTTTGAGCATAATTTGAGCACACATGCAGCCTGTGACTATCCTGGCAACATGTGGCATATCCTATTGAATAGGGGTAAAAAAGCTGAATCCAATGGTATATAATACGGGAGGGGTTTGTGCACATTATACTGAGATAAGAGCTGTAGAAGCTGAATGTGGCTGAATTGTTGCACTGATGGGCATTTGTTGCCCTATTTATGAGTGCCAGAGTGGATATTACATCCCAATATGGATACCATTAGATTCTACTCACTCATAGCTTTCTGTTGACATACAATTCATGATATTGGGGCCTTTCAATGGTCCAAAATGAAGGCATTTGCTTTGGTTGTGTTTGTACTCAGCCACAGCTTACATTACTGCCCCCTTCTCTAGTTCTTTTGGCCACTGCTTCTCCAGTTTTGCTTCAAATGGCACATGTCATATGCTGTTAGGAAGGTGTTTTAGATCTCCACATTATGAGGGTATTGATGTTCATTACTCACCATCATATTACTCACAGTACCTTGTCAGAAGGGCATACAAACCATTTATTGAGCTTGTACAGCATTTTATAGCTGATGTGTATTGATGCCTAACACCTCAGTAGACCCTGATTATGTCTGCACAGTATCCAGGGGTGTAGTTGTGATATAAGCACCTCTATGTCCCTTCAAACCATCAATGTCTTATTTACCAGGCAAAAAGGCAGTAAATCGCTGTTTACACAGTAGTCTCCTTACTAAATGGTGTATATCTTTTTCCATAATACGCTAGTAGTCAAGAGCTACCTAATGTGATTGTTTTTGTGGCTCTATACCCTCTAGTTATCGCACCAAAGCTGTTTTACTACATTTTGAAGCAGGGCTCTTGGAGCCTTTTCCTCCCCCAAAATAAGCGCCCAAACGCGAGATATGGCTAAGTCCAACCGGTGCTAGTAGAAATCGCAGGCCCTATGACTTCTACTAGCGCCCAAGGGCCTTAGCCAAATTTTCTTGAACAATGGACGCTTTTTACGGTATTTTGACCATAGCTCACTCATTTTCTATCCAAATTCCAAGTATCATACACCATTAGGAAGGCGTTTGTGAGGGCTATTTGATTGTGCCAAGCAGGGATGGCACTGAATATTACAACACATAGGATTCAGCACAGTACTGCTTGGAAGTGTCTACTAGGAGCCATGATGGCCACCTTTTGGCTCACACGTCCTCCAATTTGTATCTATATTGCATGCATTATATATCATTATGAAGCTGCTCTAAAGTTCTACCTGATGAGGGTACAGTGCTATAGCTTAATCCCTTGATAGTCCATAATTATGCAATCATTGCTGTTTATATCATTCAATGAAAGCCTGTAGCAGCTAGTAAGGCATTGACTATGATACTAAGTTGTCAAGACGATGGCACATGTAAACATATGATGTACAACACTCAACACATCTACCAATCAAGCCATTGTAGTGTTCTAGTACAGTGCACTGTAGTCCATCTAGCAACTGCCTGCACTACATCTTTACACTGGGGCATGTAGACTTTGCCTATTTGAGTATTGAGCTTGGCTGTTGTGATTGTTCTTATCACCTTAATGTACATAAGTGAACTTTGGTTGTAGGAAAGGGGTAACTATGGTCAACACAGTGCAATACCATATTGCTACTACTATTCTACTTTCAAGGGACAAGCAATGTGTATGCCCCTATAGAAACATTGTCAGCACCCTCTGATGCTTAAGGTAGCGGTTGTCAGAGTGACTGCCCATGCTGTGCCACCTAGGGTTACACAGGCGCCCATTGATGAGCATTAGAGCAAACTTAGCACAGCGGTTAGAGTGGCTGTGTGGGTGATCTAGTCTGTAACCCTAAAGTTTCTAATGGATGGGGACCCTAACCCTAGGTTTGTATGTAGAAGTTGTATGTGGCGCTTATTTCAGATCTAATGATTTGTTAGCTGAGATTGAAAATATTTTCCCACGGGGTCAGATTGGTGTTACAGGATTTGGCTGGGAGCTCACCCCATAAGAAATGATTTCTTCGTTCCTCATCAATCGTAAGATCTCGAGAAGGACTTGTTTGATGGCTGGCTGCAGACGATCCAGGGCCCCGTCCTTACGCGCGCCGAAGCGGACAACGACCAGTGCGCGACCGTGCTCTACATCGTGTTTACCTACCGCGTGTTCGCGCGCCACGACCCTGAAGTGAACCTGGACGACTACGACGCCTCCACGCACATGCTGGTCGGCGCTGCTCTCACCAATGGCCCGACAGACGACGCGATCTTGGAGATCTTCTCATGGATCGAGGAGCACATTCCTGTGGTACGTTACATCATTACCTCTGACTGTTACAGCGAGCTAATATATACCACAGTCCATTCTCAATGCGCTGTTGTAGGCTATCCGGGAATCGGATTGATTGGGTAGGTGAAAGGGGTGAGGGGATATGGTGATGGAGATTCCCTGATGCTGCCGCAAAGTGTGTGGGGTTTCCTGCTTTTCCAACAGAGGCTTTGCCGAGTTCGTGACTAAGCCGGGCTGGCTATGATCCTTGAATAACCGTGTATGGTGTGTGTGGGTAAAGACTGCGGGTGCGAGTCTTAGATGGTGGTCGCCCTGAGTGTTTGGGCAGAGTCTCCCCTATATGTGTTGGGAGGGTCGAGATCGGGCTGTGTCGGGATGCGAGTGCTGGTTCTTCCTACGTATAGTCACTCTCTGCGTAGCGTGGTGAGTGACGTCCCTTCTGTGACCCCGTGTCGAGCGAGCTGTTTTAGCGCGCTGATTGACGTGTCTGCTGGCCCCGTGTCGAGTGTGCTGTTGTGAGCGCACTGATTGACGTGTCAGCTATCCTATCTCCTGGGTCCCGTGTTGGTACGCCCTGCGGTTGGCGTGTCAAGTGATGGTGTCGTGCGGTCGTGCTTCTGTCTTCGTACCAGTAGTCGTTGCAAAGTTCCGTTGAACCCCAACTAGTCTAGTAGCTTCAGTGTTCTCGTGTTTGTGTCTTCTTCGTCCGTGGTCAGTAGTTGTCATAAACTCTCGGCTAGAGCCCAACTAATCTGACGAGTCCTGTGGTGTTCGTGTGTGTCTCCGTGGGTACCAGTAGTTGTCGCAGAGTTCCGGTGAACCCCAACTAATCTGGTGAGTTCTGTGCTATGTCGGCTGTGTACGGCGTGTGCTAGTAGTTGTCGCAAGGTTCCGTATGAACCCCAACTAATCTAGCCTAAAAGGCTGCTTGCTGAGTGCTTGGTGGTGAATATGTGGTGGTGGTGAGGTAGTGGTGGTGGTGGGGATACTAAGGTGTGGGTTGACCACCTTAGGGGGCTTTCGAGAATAAATGATTGCCTGTTAGTGCCTTGCTCAGCCCGGTATTTATACCCGAGGCAGAGGGGCGTGGGAAACCTTTACAGTACATGACAAAGCAGGTCTAAAGTACGACTAAGCTATGTCCAGCGTAATCTTGTATGTCCATGAATTTTCCTGTCCTTTCCGGCTCTTTCCATGACCTCTATTCCTTCCCATCCTACTCTTTTCCGGGACTTTCCAGAACATTCTAAGAATATTCCATGAACAGCCTAGGGCTTTCATCAATCATTCTAGTGCTTTCCAGTAGTTTAGGCTAGAGGATGGTGGAATATTCCAGAAGTTTCTGGGGTATTCTGTGAGTTTCTGGTGCGTTCTCGCATGGTATCTCCTGGATTGTTCCGGCGCCTTCCATTCCTTGATGCTATTCCACTGAGTGTTGATGCCCTAGAAACTTCTGGAATCCTCTGGCTTTGTCTCTGCTTCCGTGACTGGGATATTCTAGCGTCTTCTTGAAGGGTGACGCTGACATGCAGACTCCTTTCTCCTCTTGACATGTCTGGAACCTTCTAGAATGTTCTCGACCTTCAGGAATATTCCCTTGTGTTCCGGCAGCTACTAGACTCTTCCCGGGTGCCCTTCCTGTCTGGCTGTATGGTGAGTGCTCATCTGGTCTGGCGTACACTGGAAGGTTCCGGTAGGTCCATATGCCAAACCTGTTTGGTGCATGACAGCGCGCGACATCCCGGCGCGTCACGAGGACGACTTTACGAACCCGCCGGGTGCGTGGAGAGTCCCATTGGGACTAGCCTCTGCCACCCCAAACGACGCTCACCCTGCCAACTGGGGCAGCCCCGCTGGCATGTACGTCAACAGCGACGACAATGTCCCGGGCCTCAAAACACCTTTGGACTCCTCGGGTTCCGATTGCGAGTGAGCCTGGGCGTGTATCCGAGGCTGACCTCGCTGTGAGTGCGCCTCTGGCGTGGCGGTGCTGGTGCTGGCTGGGAGGGGCTGGCTAGGTCGGCGAGGGCGCTCAGTGGGTGGTGGCAGTGCGCGCGGCACCGTCTAGCTCAAGGCATCGAGTACCTACCTAGTCTCCTATATACATCATTGCTTTGCTCTTATGGAATATGAGTTGTGTCTTTGCTGCATAACCTGTGTGTTTTTTGGCTCAAATTTGGCCTCTACCTGGATAGGACCCGAGGCGGATCCAGCAGTTTTGGAGGGCGCTACCTGGATCCGGTGCTTATCCGTGAGTTGGATATCCGGACCCAGCGTATCCGAATCCGCGGGCCCAGATACGGTTCGCAACGGGTTATCCGCGATTCAACCCGCATCCGTGTTCAGCCGTACGCGGCCCTTGCGCCGCTCGCGAACGATGCAGACATCAACAGCGAAGTCCTCGTCCGCTCGGTAGCTACGTGCTGGAACACCGTCGCCACGGTTATTGACCATGCTCTGGAGCTGCGCGAGGTCTTGAACGACCTCTGCGACATGGCCCAGTTCAACAAGCTGCGCGGTGTGCGGCTTCGCCGGTTCATCATAAGGCTGCACATAGGTTCAGGTCACTGCATAGGTTGACCTGATCTGACCCGCAAATTGACCTGTAGGTTCAGGTCAACTAGGTTCAGGTACCTAGATGGCAGATCAACTCCAGCTCTGGATCAAGGCTTGTGATCTGGTTAATTGACGTACATGATCTGTTCATAGGATACATTCACTCACTCGACCTCAAATGAAGGTGCAAAATCATAATATCTGGCCTCAAAAGTTATAAATCTCAAGGCATGTGGGTTGGTGATATGCACCCAAGCTATATATAGACCTTATTGTACTGTCATAATGTGTTTAGACATTGTATGAGACTTATTATGACCCGAACTTGGTACAGCATACACAAAACAGACCATGTATAGGTCGATCTGTAGGTACTAGGTACAGATCACTAGGTTACAGGTACCTAGAAGGCAGATCAACCCCAGTTCCAGATCATAGCTCATGATCTCCCATTACCTATAGGTACAGATCCAGATCACCTATGGATCGACCTATGTGCAGCCTTAGTTCATCATCACGGACAGCGAGTGGATCATCCTGGAGCAGCTCCATCTGCTCCTTGATGTGAGTGTCCTTGCTGCCAGTTGCTCGCATTGTACTGATTTATCTCATGATACAGCCGTTCGTGTACGCGACAAACCAGATCTTGCACAGCAGCCGCGCGCTCGTGCACGAGGTGATACCGTTCATGGATGTCCTCACGTGACACGTCAACAAGTACATCGCCGACGACACGCTCCACCCCACGGTGCGCGCGGCCGCGAAGCGCGGGCGCATCATCCTCAACAAGTATTATCAACTGACGGACACTACCATTGTGTACCGTGTCGCTATGAGTAAGTAATACAGGTTATGTGATTGCTTGCTATACTAACATTGATGATCACTACCTACAGTCCTCCATCGGCGCTACAAGATGCAGTATTTCAAGGACCAGGCGTGGCCCCAGGAGTGGATCAAGGAGGCCCGGTCTATCACCGAAGAGGAATGGGAGGCCCACTACAAGCCCGAGGGCCCGGCGCCCCCGCCTGCGCAGCCGGCTGCTGCGGCTGGAAAGCCCGGTCGGTGCAGCGCTGCGGCGTCACAAGCGGTACATCCTCGCAACTTCGCGCCGCGCGTGGCCTGATTACTAATGCACCGCGCACAACTTCCAGGGCACGCGCGAGCTCTTCGCGTCCGTCACCGGTGCGGGGAAGGGCAGCCCGCTTAGCGACGCCCTTAAGGCTTACCTCGAGGCACCGCCGCTCAAGACCGTGACTGATCCCCTCAAGTATTGGGATCTAGTCCTCAAGTCATCGGAGTCGGCCGGCGAGTGCGCGCTTGCGCGCATGGCGATTGACTTCTTGTCCACGCCTGGTAAGTTCTTACTCCTCATACATTGTGCTCTAGCTGACACTTAGTAGCTACGTCTACAGACGCCGAATGGGCCTTCTCGCGAGGCCGCCTCACGGTCTCACGCCTGCGCCACTCCCTCGCGGACGAGACGGTCCACCCGAACACCGTCGTTGGCTCGTGGGCGCGCATTGCTGACCTCCTCCCCGAGAACGACGTCATCAAGGTCATCCGCCAGCATGCCAGCCGCAAGGGGGATGCTGGTGCCGGTGGGGCTAGCACCGCGGACGCGATCATTCTCGAGTAGCGGCTGTTAGTAGCCTTTCTAACCTGTTGTTAGTCACCTTGTATACCACTTTGTAATGCCTTATGTCTCGCTTGTTACATGCTTTTAATATACTATGTTTGGTAACCGTCTGTCTTGTATGCTCGTTTACTGATCTTTTGTTACTCTGCTATACAGTTCGTACTTGATCTTTATACATAACCCGTAATGTTCCATGGATATTCTCGGCTCCGGGTCTTGATGCAGCTCAACCTGTGGGTTGTGGGTTCGGGTCTCCGGGTCTGGGTCCTTTGGCGGGTGTGATCCGTGCAGATCTGGGTGTGACTTGAGAGATCTCCTCAACCCGCAGGTTCAGGTCCGGATAATCCGCGGCTCGACCCATGTTCAGCCTTACCCCAGGCACACGCCTCCGACTCGCCTGATACCCCCGCTAACACCGCTGCGGCCACGTCGCCGACGGACACCAAGGAGACCCCATCTGCGCAGGAGACTACCCGCCCTGTGCAGCCTCATCCTACGAATGCGACTACCGCGCTAACTGTGTGTCGACTCCCGAAGGCCGCTGCGGCCTTCGCCCGTCTGCAGGCTCTCGCCATGGCGGGTGCGCGCGCCTCGCGGGCGAGCGATGTCTTGTCCACAACAGACGCTCCTCGGCCAGATGAACCGACTTCCACCAATGGCGCAACCACAGACATGCTCTCCGCCCCCTACCACGCGACCTCACCCTCCACGCGCGCTCCTGCGCCTGCACCGCCCACCAAGGAGTCATCCGGTGCTTTCGCCGTGCCGCCGGCGCTCCGCACTACCCCCGGCCCTCCCACAGCTCAACCGTCGGCGCGTGCACCGAGTCCTGCTGCGCTGCACGCGGGCGCCACCGCCCAGCGCTCCCCTCCTGCAATGGTGCACGTGCTTACCACCGTCAAGCTCCCGAAGGCTGCGCGCATACGCTACCGCTCCCCGCAGGTCGAGTCTGATTGCGAGTCCGATTGCAGTGAGCCTTCTCTTAGGACCGTCAGTAACTCATCCTGCAGTGACTCCGAGGGCGATGAGTAAGACTGCTTGTATGTAGTTAGTACAAGGCTGTTGCCTTCAGCTTCCCCTTTGTATTAGATCCTCCGTGTACAATGTATTGTTGTGCATCCGAGCTCTTTAACGGTTTGACTGTAATGGGGAGCCCTAAATACTTACTAATGTCACTCAAAAGCACTCTCTGAAAGTCCGGTTATATCCGGATCCGTTTGCCAGCTCAGGAGCCCTGATCCGGACCTGTGCCTATCCGTGTGGCCGGATCACCCGGAGCCGGGGGAGCTGAACCCGCGGGTCTGACTTCGGGTCGGCTCAGATCAAACCGCGCAAGGAGCTGGAGCTGTGCCCAGCCTTACAGGCAAGCGAGAGAGCATGGACAGGAACCTGTAAGAGCGTGGGACCACAGTGCACCAGTCCTAGGCGACGTCAAACCGAGAGCACAGGGCCGATGTAAAGAGCCGGGGGATACCGACGGAGTGGGAGCTGACCGCAAGCCTGGCCAGAGCCACCACAGACGATGCAGAGCAGTCAACAAGTCCGACAGTCATCAACAATCATCTCGCGGCTTTGATGAGATGTTTGAACAGCGGAACACTGACTTCCAGGACCTGTGCAAGAGGTCATAGTTCAACTGCGGGATTGCGGTGGACGAGGCAGTGGCGCCGAGAGGCAACTATGGCTCACGCGGAATAGAATCTTGACGCACTGAGGCTGCTCTTGCCGGGGTACCAACAGTGTCTAAGAGGACACCGTAGGTTGGGAATGGGAGGGCAAAAGGGACCCGAGGGAACCAGAACAGCGAATGGGAACACATACTCGCGATAGCGCACTGATGCAGATGTTGCTCCTGCTGGAGCAAGTGGATGTGCCCTCAGTCGAGGTGCCTTGCAAACCACAGACACGAGAGGGCGCCTCGATACCAGGGGAGTGCATGCTTCAAGCCACAAAGTGTTAAAAGGCCGGACTGGCAGAGATCTTGACCTGGACGATGGCAGAAGCTGCAGGTCAAGGAGGGGAGGAAGAGTCCAGGAGGTCTACAGCACGAGAGAGTGAGCACTGCAGCTTTTGACAGTAAGGTAGAGAGGTAGTAAGGGGTTGAATACTGAAAGCAGAGAGGGGACACGCAAGGACGCAAAGGACCGAAGGCAAGGGCAAAAGCAAGCGACGTGGCAGAGTCAGTGGAATAAGCACCCACAGGATACTTTGCCGGCTTCTACCGAGAGTCCAAGTGCTCGTTCGGTCGTTCATTCAATAATGACCACCACGTCTCTAATTCATCTACCCCATCTGCTGTGGCGCATTCTCGGCAGTGGTAGAGCAGCACTGATATGTCGGACCGTATACCATCAGTTTTCATAGTATTTAGAGGTGATTATGGGCAAGAACTCCTATATTATACAACAGAGTTTTGGAGCTAGCTATACAGTGCAATACAGTACTACAGAATGAGACCCCATACAACATTGCACTATGGGTGCACTATTGTCCTACAGAGTTTGGCAGGCTGCAAGGGCCGAGTAGGGGGTTTCTAATGAAGTTAAGTGCCCACCCCAGACACTCCAGGAGCATCTAGGAGCTCCAGACGGATATGTGTTTTGCTGATGTCAGGCGGGCATATGTAAAGGTAAGTAAGAGCTTAGGGTACTTATGAGTGGGCCCCCCGGACCTTGGATATCCAGATCTCTACAGTTTCTGGAACTGCTGTGATCATCTCACTGGGCCTAGAAATTTATGCCATATTTCAGGGGCAGGCAGTCAAGGGCCCTCAGGCTGCAGGGCCAAAGGTGCATAGGAGGTCAGAGCAGCCCTAGTCTCCCCTAGGGGGACATCCATGTGCAAACACAAAGGATGTCTGCTCTATAATACCCCCCTCTAGCCATAGGTCAAGAAATTACAATGCCAAGTGATGGCCGTAAGGAATGCTGGCCGCTGATTGGCTGATTGACCAATTACCATCACTCACCCTCACACTCTGCCCGCTGTGTTGTTCAATATGTTCAGCAGTCACAGAGCGGTATCTTGCTATGCAGTTTGTAAAATATTCAAATGTTTGCAAGGGGGAGCATACAAAAGCAGTGAAAGTCAAGAACTGGTTTTTGGCAGCCATTTAGCACAAATGTGGGTCTGCACCAGCACACAACTTCAATTGAGGTCGCTTATGATCACCCGCCAAAAGGCCTAACACGTTGCAATACCATGCACAGAACTACGGGCAGGTACTCATGGGTGTCCTGCACCTCTCAATTAGGGTGTTGCACGGGTCAACCCCCGGGTCGCGGGTGCTTGACCCGGATCCGTACCCGCAGTATACCCGACCCGTCAACCCGCGGGTGTCCGGGGGTACGGGTCATAGGCGCCGGGTCGCGGGTTTTCGAGGGTACCAACCCGCGCGCGGGTACCCGCGGGTTCACCTCCTGCCGCGCAAACTGTTTGATATCACATCTAGCACATAATAGAACATAATAAACGACAACTGCAACCTTTCGGACCACCCGCGCGAGCCAGGGAGAACCGCCGGCGCAGCCCTTGCGGCCTCAGCCTCCCCTTCGCCTCGCCTCACCGCCCGCGCTGTGAAGTACTCACGGCAGAGCCTCCTGATGCATACCCAGGCGCATTCAGCAGGCATTCATGCACGGTGTAAGTAAGACTCACCGGAATCTCAGCTCTGGCCCACATGAGGACATTGTAGAGCAGATTCTCACCGCGCGTCCCCAAGGATGCGCCCATCAACACGGCGCCAGTTTCGAGGTCGGTGAGTTCCCGCCATAGCGCCTCCGCGTCCAGGGTCCGCAGCGTATCCGTACGGGGAGACGAGCTGACGCGCGAACCACAGGTGAGAGTACGCGAAGGCGTTGATGACCTCCATCTGCTCGGCGTTGAGCAGTTCGCCGAAGATCCGGCGCACCTCCGTGAGGATGGTGTTCCAGGCGCGGAAGTCCATGACGGCGACCTCGCGCAGGGCGAAAGGCACCCGGATCTGGTTGAGGTAAGCGTAAGCTACGTCAGGAGCCAGTTTGACCGCTCAAAAACAATGTACATACCACGCAGGTACGCCAACTCGGGTCGTCCACGTCAAGAACGATCATATCCGCGTCTTCCTCACCCGCAGGACCTCCCGCCTCAAGACACAGAAAGAAGCCCTCGGGTGAGTCCAGACTCCCCTTGCACACGAACGACATGTGGACCGGGGGCTCCTCACCGTCGCTGCCCTCCCCGCTCTCCGTCCCCTCACCATCGCCCTCAGCCGTCTCCGTGGCCTCGACATCTTCGAGTCCAGCATCCCCATCGGTAGTGTTGTCGCGCGCGGGGTGGTCAGGGGCTTCGGGACGACGGGGTGAGCCCTCTGCGGCGTCGCACCGGCTGCTCAGGGGGTTGGCCGCAATCGCGCTGGGCTCTGCGCCGGTTGGGCTCGTGAGGGGCGCATGCGCGCCGGCTGCTTGTTCTCGCGTCGGGTGCGACATCTTTGGCAGGTCTTGGGCGAGGCGGATACGAAGAGAATCGCGGGGTGAGTGTTTGTAGTGGAGGGAGGACGAAGGAATAAGATTGCTGGGTGATCAAGCCAGATACCAACCGCCGGGCGCCTGCACGGCCCAAGGTGATATGTTCAAGGCCTAGCCTATCGGAGAGGGCCGCGCGCACCGCGCACGCGCAAGGGCAAGTGGTGTGCGGCCTTTCGAACAATTGCGCGACCTATGTGCGCCGCGCGCGTGTGATATAAACTCGCGCGATGTCCCAAACAAGAGTGTTGCATTCGTAGTACACTAACAAGTATCTAGGTAGCTAAGAGTCGTCCTCCAGGTCAATGGTGTCCCAGCCGTCGTCCATCTCGTAGTCACTCTCCTCGTCCTCAATGTCAGGCAGCTTGGCCGCCGCTTTGGCATCCGTGGGGCGCACAAGACCCTCCTCGATCCAGCTCCGCAGGCACAGCAGCGCGCGCGTTGTCTGCGCGCGCATCCGGTTGCGGACGTAGGGCAGCAGCAGCTGGCCGATGCTGAACAGCCGCTCTACGGAGATCGATGTCGCTATGTACTGTGTCAGTGCGCGCGCGATTGCAGAAATGAGATACATACCTGGGATGGTTAGGAAGTCCAGGGCCATTCGAGAGAGGTTGGGGTATTGGGCCTGGTGATCAGTCCACCAGAGGAGAACGTCGGTGACACCCTCAGGGTCTGTGCGGAGGTAGCGAGCCAGCTCGTCGCTGAGCTCGTCATCGGCGGGAGGCTTGGTCGCATCTAGATGATCGAAGATGTTCATGGTGTCGTCCTGACAAGGTGTGAGCATTCGGGGCATGTGCATGCGGCGCGCGTGCGCGCATCCGCTCCCTCGCGAGCCATCGTGCAGCGCGGGCGCGGCGCGTGAATGCAGGACACTCACCAGGTCTCCGGTTGCGCCGTCACCTGCCTGCGAGCCGGCGCGCGACAAGCTGGAGCCCTTCTTGTTGGATATTAGCGCGCATTGAGCGATTGCGCTCCGTGTAGATAAGCGATCAGATTACGATTAGATTACCTTACCTATAAGTCCGTAGCCCTCGCGCTTTGTACTGTACGCGTTTGCAACGAGACCCGCGCCCCCCCTTCGCGCTCTTTTCCCCCCTCGCGCCCGCTCTCTCGTTCACCCCCGTCCTCGCCGCCCGCTCCACGTCGGTCTCAAGCCAACCGCGGCCGTTTGCGCTCGTTAAGTGCCCACCGAGCGCCCGTCGAAAGTTAACACTTCTCTGTCTCCTCATGGTCGTCCTCTTCATCCCACTCTGTACCAGCGCCGCCCTCGCTCTCCTCAGCATCGCCAGCCGCGCGACCGGCATAGTTGGCCCTGTATTCCTCCTCGACGATGGAGCGTGCTGTCTCGATCCACGCCTCAGACCATTTCATACGCTTGAAGTATGAAAGCTTGTGCCGAGGGTGGAGCACTGCCGCACGCGGAGGTGAGCGTGTGAGAGCGCAGATGGGAGCGGAACGTACCCATCGCGATGCGGTAGACGTTCGAGCAGTCCGTAAGCGAGTAATACCTGTTCAGCGTAGTCTTTGCGAGGTTACAGGCGATCCGGATGGACGAGTCGTAGTTGTCCTCGTCCAGGGAGTTGTCGGTCAAGTGTTTGTCAATGTGGTCGATAGCAGGAATGACGCTGGCCAGATTGGGCAAGGTCTCGCGCGAGAAGTACGTGGTGGCGTCTTTGAAAACCTGGGAGAGAGCGTGAGCGAGAGACGGCGGGCGGCGGGCGGTTGACGTGTGTGATGGAAGCTGCCAAGAAAACCAACTCACCTTCAGCACGTTGCGCAACTGCGTCGCTATCTTCCACTCCTCGGGCGAGATCTTGTACTGGCGCAGCCCGTTCTTTGCACTTGCAGTCATCTGGTTGATGGCCTCGCGGTACTTGACGCCGATGTTCAGCATGTCGAAGGACGAGTTCCACCACAAGCTGTGGCAGTTCTGATGCATCAGGTTCCGTCAAACGGCCTGCACCTTATTGCATCAGGTTCCGTGCGCGGCCTATGCCGTAATTCTCCCCCGGTAAAGCCCCCGGTGAAGCCACCGGGCCCTGCTATATATGGTAGGAGCCCGGCGGCAACAGTGCTATCAGCCCAAGATAAGCTCATTGGGCTTATCTTGGCTAGATAGCACTGCTAGCAGATCTCCGGCGCCCCCGGGCGCTTTTTTTTGATCAGCCACATCCCGATTAGGCAGGCCTGCCTCTGCCCACCACTATAGGGCGACCCTCTCCTCGATTACTCGGCGACCCCTGGGCGGATCCGCCTCGCAAATGGCGCGTTTTGTTCGCATTTCAAAGGGCTACAAGACGCTACAAACGCGCAGGGATTTGGGTAAGTACTGACTGCTCTGTCAGGTGGTGTAATAGGCAGCTTAGGGCGACGCGATCTGGGCGATATCTCGCCCGTTTCGCGTCGCCCTTGCGCGCGCATGGGCTTCCCGGAAAGCCCCAATACAGGGCTTTCCAACGAGCCCACACGCGCGCGAATCGGTCCAGCGGTTGTGACGCTGCCCTCTGCCCACTCTGGGCAGGAGGGCAGGGCCACCTCCCTGCCCCAGAACTCCGTGGATTTGCGTCTTCTGCTGCCCATATGATAGCTAACGTTCTAAAGTACCTAGGGAATTCTCTGATAAAGCCTACGGGCACGGTGGGAGCCCTAGGGAAGGCCCGGGAGCTTCGCTCTGTGGGCCAGCTCCTGGGCAGCGGTTTCGGGCGTAGCGCGACAATGCCTCCGCGCGCCGCTACGATACGCATATCCCCGGAAAGCTGCTGAAAGCAGCTTTCCGTCGGTATGCTTATCGTAGCGATCCGACCGCTGGGTGAAACGCGACCACCTCTACTCCTTGACACACCCCCAAGGCCCTTTTTTCGCCCACTACTGACCCATTTCCTGGCCGTTTTGGCTGATCTTTTCTTTATATGCTCTGGGACACATAAAATAACACTCCCATGGCTTGCGATCAGAGGTATCCTCCCTCACTGTCGGGCTGTGTGCTTATCAGGAGCTTTAACAGGGGGTACGCCTTCCAGCGCCCTCCCCGACCTTCCCTCCACCCGATAAGCTTGAAAATGCTAATTACACTAGCTCTATGGCGCTACTAGGGGTGTGCAAAATATCTAAGGAATGCGAGCTCCCATTGGGAAGATATGGGGGAATAGCCTCGGGCAGTGGTCAGCCACAGGCCGTCTTAAGACGGTCTCGGCGGCTTCCCCGGGCTCCCATGCACTTCAACATTACTAGGGGCCCCTCTACTACGGTAAGATGCATACCTCCACGAGTTCCTTATCAATTCACATGATTAAAAATGCGTTGGAAAGCTGTAGTATAGTACTATGTAACCTAGATACTTGCTGCTTGATGAATGGGCTGCATCATGCACCATGGGGCATTGTATGTAACACCCAGTAGTGCAGATGCACAAACATATGAATTCCCGGGATTTCAGGACATACATTGACGTGTGAGGGGTCATTCTATGTACTATGGTATGTGATAATGCCTAGTAGCCTGTCGATAAGCGTTGAAGGGCGGTCCTGGGAGAAGGAAGTGAAGGGGAGGGTGTTAGGGCCGTGCGGGCTTTAAGTCCGGAACCGGTCGGAGTTGACAGCTCCGAAGCGCGGGAAAGCGGAGCTCCGAACTCCGAAGGCGCGGGAAAGCGGACCTGGGCTTCGGAGGTCGGACGTGTCGGACGTAGCGGAGCAGAGGTCCGAACGGAGGCCCACACAAGGGAGGACTTCAGCGAAGCTATTAGCAACGCCAGAGACCCTTGCCACTTGTCCTCAGATTTCGGAGGTGGACAGGTCCGATGTCCGGAGGTCCGACGCCGGAATGTTGGACTTACCGGACTAGGAAGGTCGGAGCTACCGGACGACGAGCGGAGGAAGTGGAAGGAGTAGATTCGGAGGGAAGTAGAAGGAGTGTACAGATGTAGGGGTCAACGAGCCAACGAGATATCCGAACTGAGTAGCTACAACATACCAGCTACGTATATA